>JAAGEH010000307.1:69721933-69843616 GCA_011751065.1 Lasiurus cinereus
AAATAAATAAATAAATAAATAAATAAATAAATAAATAAATAAATAAATTCAGAAATGAGCACTCCCACACGTTTGTGCTCTCTGCACATTAAATAGGCACTCTTCGAACTGTTCCATTTATATATTTTTACTTTAACACTGTAGATGTCATCAGAAAAACAAACTAAATTAAAGACTTCTTTCCAGGAGTGTTATAACAAACCCCTGGTTTAATTTAGGCTTAAGGGAGACAAGGAACTGATCATGTACCCAATGTTTATCCAAGTAAACAAACCTGAAAAAGATTCTTGGCTAAGTAATGGGCTGTTTTCAGGAAGAAAACTTCTGAACATATATAAGATAACAATGATAAACTGTACCAATTTCAGAGTGCAAAAAATGAGAAGGTACAGTATTTTGTTTATGTGTCTCAAAACCCCAGGAGTAGGTGGTAAACTGCTTGCATAACATTTTATACTACATATTCTGTGTATATTATAAACTATTTTCCATGATAGAACTGGAAGCTTTGATTATACTCTCTCAAGGTGAGAATGCTTAAATATATTACAGTGCAAGAACAATTTAGTTTGGTATATTTATTCCTGATAGTAAAGTAAGTCCTTCTATATAGGCAGTTTTTTCAATTTTAATAAAATGAATTTATTCCAAATTCTGTTCCTCCCTTCCTCCCTCATAATATATTTATTCCACAACTCTAAGTCTTCTTACTTTGTGAGTGCTGATTTTTCTGGAGAAGATCCATTATTCAAAGTTTTGTAAAAGAATAATTCTTAATAATTAAATGGCCAAATCCTTTTAAATGTTTCAATATTATGATACTGATTATTATTACACAAGAAATTTATTATTATTGTTTTATTGAGTGCAAACAATGGTGCACACGATTATATAGACCTAATTGTTTTCCCAACATGCCCATAAATATGTGTTATTCTTCTTTTTTTAGTAGCTACTCCTAAGTGAGCAAACTATAAACTTTTATACAGTAAGAATGGTTTAAAATTGCCCCTAATAAATCTTCTCAGTGTTATGCTATACTTCCATACCATTGAAAGAAATCGCTGATATTGCACAAAGTTTTGAAATACACTGTTCTCCAAAGTATATGCTTCATCAGCAATTTATTTTAACATCCACATCTCCTTCTCAAAGGGAATTCAAACTAATTATGTATTGTCCCAAATGCCTAGATACCACTGATACCATATGAATTCATATATTATTCAAAAAGCTGATTTTTTTTTTACTTATTAATATGACTCTTAGGTAAACTGTATCTCTATTGCAAGAGACTTTGCTTTACTCTAAGAATAAATTCTAGCTATAATAGTTAAGGAAATATTCTTTCCAATATATCTGCAAACACTTGATTAGAAAGCTACTTATTCCAGAGATTTTTAACTGAAAGAGACAGCTTACTCCAATTCTAGATAGAATGTCAAAAGATGAAAGAACCAGACATTTATAATTCTTCAGGCAAAAGGACTTTTATTCTTAAAAAATAGACTCATATGTAAGATACTAGTAAACCTTGATATCAATGTTCCTAGTATAGTAATTCCTACAGTTACATCAAGTTTCATTGTGCCACCAACCTGATACCATTTAACAAGGCTCCAAGTACAAATTATAACAGTTATTTTCCCAATATTATGAAACAGATTACATTTATACCTTCCTACCACAAAAGGAACAGCAGATGCTAAGATTCTCTGTCTTGGAATGATAGCAAGTTTTCATGGAGGCAATGAGTCAATAGTTTTGAAAACTAAAGAGCCCTTTTTCTAAGATATCAAGTACATATTAAATATATTTAGAGCAGGAATTGCCTTGAATTACTCACAACAAAGATGAAATTCTAAAGGAGTATGATATACTATACTGCAATTTTCCCACCTTTTTTTCTGACCCTACACAAAGGCAGGATACTGTCACATCATTAATAGTGATAAAGTGGCAATAATTTCCAATGAGGGAAACATAGCATAGAATTTCGGGCTTTAAATTAGGTAATACTTTGGGAAAAATGTGAACTCCCCTTTGATTTTAATGCAATCTCTCAGAGACCACAACCACAAAGTCTCTACTCTTCCCTCTATTCGCTTGATTTGAGACTCACTGCTGGGTGATCAGGATATCAGCCATGCAACAGCAGAACAGCTACGTAACTTTCTGAGCTCAGTGTCATCTATGATAATACTTATCCATCTGCCTGATAAAGTTGCTGATGGGCCCAGTTAAATCATCAATTTGAAAATTTTCATTTAACTATAAAAAAGCTCTAAGTGATAACATTGTCAATATTACTGATAAAAAACATCCTTTGATATGAATGAACTAGAGACTGAGAAAATTAGCTCATTAAGAGAAGCAAAGATAGTCAATCCATATTTTAAGGCAATTTAATATACCTTAAACAATTCAAAGCTGTCAGTCTCCTATACAGAAGCTAAACGCTGTCAAAAGGTACAGATTTTCATTTATTCAACAATTAACGTATAAGTATTAGGAACAAACTCTGTGCATGGCCCAGGGCTATGCACTGTGCAGGCTACAGAGCAGAATGAGATGCCAATCCTGCCTCTAAGGAGTCTTCCGTTCAGTGTCAGGAAGAGGCCCATCACAATGTGCACTGTGATTTTGAAATTAATAAGTCCTTTAGGAGAGATGAAGATAAGCACTGTGAGTCCAGAAAAGAGGGAAATCACAGAAGGCCTGCCCATATGTCAGAAGAGTGAGGAGACAAGTAACTTGAGTGAAACTTGGGAGAAGGAAAATATGGGATGCGTAGTGGGAAGAGCCAGGAATGCATTTTCGTGATGGCAAAAGTTGATAAAGGGAAGTAGTGGAGAAAAAAAAAACACAATTTATTTTATTCCCACAGCCAATCAACCAAAATAGTCTACTGGAAGTTTACTGTGGTCCTGGGATGATGCTAATTGCTGGGGATGCAACTTAAAGCCAGCAGACATTAGTCATGGAATAGCAAAATAAATTTAAAATTGTGACAATGGCTAGAAGGAAAGGGTTCTATGGGGAATGAAGAAACTCATTTTAGATTGAGAGGTCTGGGAAGGTCTCTTTTCGGAAGTGACAATTGAGTCTGAAGAGAGACTTGGTATGCAAAGCCCAGAAAAAGAAAGAAACGCTGGGCATCAGAGGCACTGAGAGAAAGCCAGTGCAGCTAGAGAAGCAGAAAGAGGGAGGTGAGTGGCAGAGGAGGGTTGAAAATTCAAGCAATAAACACATCCAGTCATGCTACAGAAAGAGTGAGGACTAAGGGAGGTCAATTAGGAAAACTGATGCATCAAGTTCAAAGACTAATTTAGTTGTATTTAACCCTTTCAGGACAGAGATGAAGTTGGGCTAATATTATCAGCTATGTGCCCCAGAACTGGTGTTAATATACCCAGGTACTGATGAGCTGGTGGTAATTTAACTTTAAAAGTCTCAGCAATGAAGGAAATAGAATATAATCTGAGTCTTTATAAAACAATGTTATAACAAAAAAAGGCAACAAAAGACCAAAGGGAGAAATTAATTAGAAATGAAAATACAGGTGAGTAGTAGAGATAACTTGGTTACGATTACAGAACACACATTTATACTAGAACTAATCCTCTGTTATATAACTCTAGAGGCCCGGTGCACAAGATTCATACACTTGGGGGAGGGGTTCCTGGGCCTGGCCTGTACCCTCTCGCAGTGGGGAGCAGGCCTAAGCCGTCAAACATCCTTAGCACTGCTGCTGAGGCAGGAGAGGCTCCCACCACTACTGCTGCTCACCAGCTGTGAGCCCGGCTTCTGGCTGAGCAGCGCTCCCACTATGGGAGCACACTGACACTACCAGAGGGCAGCTCCTGCGTTAAGCTTCTGCCCCCTGGTGGTCAGTGTGTGTCATAGCGACCGGTCATTCGGTCTATTTGCATATTAGCAATTTATTATATAGGATTTTTTTCTCTGTGTTCCTCAGTCCTTAGAACCTCAACTGAAGGTGGGGTTCATTTCCTTCATTTCAGCATAAGCTTGGCAGATATGGCATAAGGTCATAGAATTTAGGAGATAATGAAAGATCATTTGAGGTTCTCATAGATGGTCATGAAAAAAAAAACAAGGCAGATGAAGTTAAGAAGAAAAATTAATAAGGGTTTGAAAAGAACAAAGATAATTAGGTATAATTATTAAAGCACAGAAGAAATGAGACAGTAAATGGCTGATTTCAAAATATTTAAATGGAGCACAACTCTGTGATAACAAGGTCCAAGATGTGTCCGTATTTATAAGATGGCTAAAGTGAAATGGATATAAGGTCTTTAGAATTAAAAAAAGGCAAGAATCAATGTGATGTCAAATTTTTAAAAATCTACATTAAACACTGGGAAGTCTTATGACTTAGAGGACAATTAAGATACTACTTAGGGATCAAATAATTTATGCTAGAAGGTGGAGGAGGCATGAATAAAGAGTTACACCAACATCACAATCAACACCACTTCACACTTCACACAGTGGCTCATTTAAGGTTCTGCCATCTGATTTTCAGTTTCCATGGGAATTAATGTACTACCAGCATCCCTTTACATCAACTTTTTAGGTACTAGATTGGCAACTAGCTCAAATTTAATGTTGAAATAATCAGATGATATTTATAGCCTGAAGATGTATATCCTGCCTTGAATTAGTCCAAGCAAATTTGGACTTTATGGCAAAAGCCAGTACTGTTTAAAACCTCTATAAAATATTTTTATTAAATATATATTTCATTGGGAAATAATATTTGAAATTTAATATGATTCCTTTTGTTTAAAAATTAAAAGGCAAGTTTATAAATATTTAAATAAAAAATACCGAATGGTTTTTCTTCTGTTTCTTTCAAAATGTAAAGTCAGACCAAAAAAAATCAACCATCTTAAACTAGCTAAAGTAAAAAAAAAAAACAAAAAACTGAAAACTTAAATCTGCAGGAATAAGGATTTAATTTTACATTATACTAATAGTAAATATTCATATTCAGATCTATGAGATTTTTTAAAATTTACTGAATATGAGAGAAGTGCAATAAGAAGGACTGAACTCAAAGAAATGGTAGGAAAATTCTAATTACACATGATCACACTGTTCCATGGGTGTGTTATTGTCACGGCTGCTGCCTACATTATTAATCACCTTTGTGATTATGACAGCACCTTCGTAGGCTGAAAGAATATGGAGAATATAACCTGCAAAGCCAGGCCTTTACATAGATGATACATTAATATATTTTTCATAAAGACAGGAATGATGGGCAGCATCCATAGATGAGATGTGTAGTATTTTAACAATGACATTGGCATGAATCAATTATGTTACAATTTGAGATGGAGGGAATCTTTTTTTTTCCCTTAAATTCCCCAGTCCAAGTTCTAAAGAACCATGGAAAATGTATTTAATTAAATAATGTTCCACAGCAGAACCAATTTCTCCAACCACTCTCTTCTCTGGTTCACTTAATGCAATTTAACCTTCTAATACCAGCACCAACGGTTTTAAAAGAGATTGCTCTGACTTTTATGTGTCTTGCTGTACAAGTCAGGGATCTGGCAAGAATCCAGGTTCTAGTGGAGCATGAATTTATCACCAAGTCCGGTTAAATAAACACCGGACAAGTAGTAGTATTGACTCCCAGATGCGCTATGGCAAAGGGATAATGGAGCTTCTGAGAGGAATGCAGAGGGACTTCCACCAATGCTTCTCATTTGGATGCACCCCCTCGCCCTCCTGACGAAGCCTATGGAACTAGTACAGTCTCGTCCCTTCTATGGCTGAATAAAAGTAGAAGCCACTACCTTCAAGAATTTGCCACATTGCAGATGCTCCATATAGCTACACAAACTACCAATCAACTGATTTGCTAAGCCCAGAAAGTACTCCTTCATTCTTGAACTTCGGGAATTTACTGAAACAATTATAAAATGTGTGCAAGGTATTCTGAATCCTTAACTCCCTCACTGTCTCTCTGGGCACAAGCCCTGTGTTTATGCTTAGAAAGGATTGTACTCCATTTAATGTTCTGCTCTTGCCATCTTAAAATTTGTAATTTTTAACAAGGGGCCCTGCATTCTCAATGTGCACTGTTCTCCACTTCCAAAATTATGCAACTGTCCTATCTTCTGCAGAACCTGAAGGAAATGAAATCTCCTGGTTTATCTGTGACCTAAAACATTTCCTGCAAGTGACTGGGTTCAGATGAGGCTTTGAGAAGTTGGGCCTCATTCTAGTAATTTTTTCTATCTAGGAGATTTTTCTTTTTAAAATATTATTGCTTTTAATATAATAAAACAATTCACCTTGTGGGCAAAAATATAGACAATAAAACAGAAGAAAATATACAGAATAATAATTGAACATCTTCTTCACCAATAAGTTCCCAATTTTACACAACTCCCTAGAGGTAACTATTGTGAAAAGACATACATCATCCATTAAGAAAAGCACAAAGACACACACACACACATACTGATATATATCTTTTCTAAAAATCCCAATCTTGTATGGCTACTGAACTTAGTGGTGAAGACCCTTTAGAATGTTATAATAAAGAAAACCAAGGGCTTCAAACCATATGTATTATCATTCTTTCCTTACAGGATCCTCAGCTCTAGACAACATCAAATTACTATTCCATTCATCTACAACAGGTGAATAATCTTAGGGCAAAGCAACAAAGAACTGGTTGGCTTCTAAACCATTATGGTTTAATGAAGAATCAAAGATTCACACATACATACACACACACACACACACACACACACACACACACACACACACCATAGATAAAGCCCTAGATTTACCTGTTTTAGGTCATATTGACAAGGTGAAAGACCTAGATTTTTATTTCCACACCTGCTGAATATGGTAATTTTTTTGAAGCCTCCAAAACCTCTTCTAAATCTAGCACTCTGATGTAGGAGAGGTTATTTCAGTCATCCAACCTCACGTCCATACCTTGGTTTAATCCTCACCTGGGCTTGTTCCACCTCAGAAATCTTAAATTCCTATTTCTAATTAGCACACTCCATTTTCTCTTTCCACTTATTCCATTCCATTATTGTAGCTATACACTTTTTGTTTCTTAAAGTACATAAGTCTTTAGGGACGGTTACCCCTTCTGGTTTTCTTCTTACTTGTAATATTCTTCTTGTGTTTACTTCCTTCTCTACCCATCTGATGTCTACTACCTCTCGCTGAAAACTCCCTTTGAACAATGTCCTTAAATACTTGGCCCCATTGTCCTTTTATCACAACTACCACTTGTCCAAACAAAATCTTGGCCTCTTATTCAGCATCTGATATTCCCATAATCCATATATCTTACAATCCTACCTGCCATTAACTCAGTCCAAGACTGCTTCCTTTCTCAACTGGATTAATGAAAGTCTCCCAGCTGGCAGACCTGCTTTCGGTTCTTCCCATTCTTATTTTCTAACAATTGCAAAAATAATCACTCTAAATATAGCCATACTACAATATTAGTTTTAAGTTGCTAATCCTTTCAACATTTTCCATCTTCCTTTAACCCATTCTTTCCTTCCCATCTCTCTCCATATCTCATCTAACATTTTACATCCCTAACAGCTTACACAAAACTCCAGTTCTTCTCGAACTGGCCAATTTATCTCTTATCTCTAAATTATAGGTGTGCTGTCCTTTTCGTTTAACACACTCTGGTAGCTCCCCTCCCCCCATGCTAGGCTTGAATTGGCTAACTCCTTTAGGTATCATAGACATCATTTCCTCCAGAAAGCCCTCTCTGACCCTCCTTCATATAAGAATATGTGCTTCTCAAAATGTGAATATACAGTAGCCTACACTTCCCATCATAACACTCATTGCCACTTCAAGGTGAACTGTCTGTCTCTTCCACCAGACTGAATCAGAGACCACACCTTAATGTTCATCACTGTGTCCCCATCTTAACACTGTGCAAGCACACTGTAAGTACTCCCTTTTAAGGCAACTGATTTTTTATTCAGTTTTCAAAGTTATATTTCAATTGCTAATCCTGGAACTTCAATATAACAACATATTCTCCAAAAAATAATTTATGTGCAAATTCACAGACTGTTCAGATCCAGGAAGTTTGAGGTTTGAGAACTAAAATTATTTAGACTGCAGCATTTACAGTCTTGATCACTAAAAGTAATTTATTTCTTCTGTGATTAGCAGATTCAGAGTGATCTCAAAACTAATTCCCAGGCCTCAGCTATTCCCTAAGGCTCAAAGAACTCCTAAATGGAAAAGGTATAAATCTGGTTTCCTCAGAGCTTTCATCCAATTGTACTTCAATACCATCTCGTCTCCCCAAAAAATGATCAAAGAAATTTAGGAGTATCAGAAAGATTGTGAAAATCTTTGACAAAGTGTAGAAAAATATAGATTGGAAATTGAATGAGCCATGGTTCATGATAAGAGTAAATGGTAAAGTAATAAATTAAAATAATAACATTAAAAGTAATAATGAGAACAACAGTAACAACATACATTGTACTTTATAGTATAGAAAGCATTTAAAAATCAAATTAGAAAGTTAGAGAAAGATATGAAAATGGTTGTCTTTGACCAATAAGATAAATACAGGAAACTATCAAAAATGGTTAATGATTAACCATGAGTTAGATTTAGGAATAATTGATGGTTAAAGATTGCTCTTTCCAGGCCGGTGTGCTCAATGGTTGAGCATCAACCCATGAACCAGGAGGTCAGGGTTTAATTCCTTGCCAGACATATGTCCAGGTTGTGGGTTCAATCCCAGTAGGGGCTATGCATGAGGCAGCCAATCAATGATTTTCTCTCATTATTGATATTCCTATCTCTCTCTCCTTTCCTCTCTCAAATCAATAAAAATATATATTTTTTAAAGAATCCTCTTTAACAGCAACCATCAAATAATCTGCACCACAGCCACATAACTGTTTGGTCAGAATACTGAAAAACAATTTTTTTCTGAGAGATAAAAGAAGAAGGGAAATAAACTGAGGTGAAAGTAACATGACTAATTCCCAAGATGAGCTCCTAAAATGAATGAACATGAAGTGTTAGAGAAAGAATCTTAGATAACCTAGGAAATGTCACACAAAAATTTCATATCTCAGTCTTACTGGGTACTACATATCTGGTAAGGCTTGTTTAAGGTCTCTTTTATATAAATTTAATTCTAAAAAAACAAATAATACTTAATCTAATGTTCATTCAAAAATGAGAGCCACTGACAAATTTAATCCCAACCTCTTGGTGTTCTTTCCTTATCTTCAAAGTAAGAAATGCCCTAACTGTATGGATTGCACACTTGAGGATTTGCCTTTCTTTCAATATTTTACATAGAGGAGGTATTCCCCAAAGTGATGAAACAGTATTCACCAAGGAGTGATCAATGGCAAGTTGGCAAAGGCTAGGAAAAGAAATAATAGTATTTCTAACAACGGAGCCTGTTGATGTTGAGAAGATGCCAAGAGAAAGGTTTCAAGCAGCAGGAGGAGTTAAAAAGCATGATGCATAAAAAGGAGGCAAGTGTGAATTAGAAAAAGAGGGCTTGCATTCTACTACCAATTAAGTGCTTACTATTATGAGAGCTAAGAACTCCTCAAAATGAATAAATGGGTTAAATAGAATGGGGATTACCATTTAAATAGAACATTCTAACTTTGCTTCAGATCTTGGGAATTCTACAAAATCACAAAGGAGAAAATTAGGTGAGCAAAATAGTTTAATTTAAATTTATTTCAGAAGAGAAGCTGAAGAAAATTTCTGCAGTTAAGTAATGACATTTTGAATTAAGAGACATTTATATAAAGGCAATGTCCAAGGATAAAGTTAAATAGTAAGAAATTTCAAAAAGACCTAGAAAAATCTGAGTTAGAGACCTGAGGCACTTTAGAAAGAGGAACAAAGAAAATGCAAGCTCTCTCTCTATATATAGGAAATAATTAGAAAAGTAGAATTTGACCTATATTAAAGGAAAATATTACACATGCTTTAAGTAAAGCATAGGAAGACACACACACACACACACACACACACACACACACACACAAACGCACACATTCCTTCCTACCTTAGAAGTCCCCCTAAAATCTTAGATCATAATGCTACTTTTGTTCCTTTACTAGACTAATTAAAAAACAAATTGTTACCTCTTGCCTATTATCAGTTTACTCATAGTGTGGGTTAAATAGAAAAATTACCATTAATTGAGGGTGCCATTTTTTGCAACATTTATTTAACTAAGTCAGAGGCACAGTGATTATTAAAACAAGGCATAGTTCCAAATTATGTACCATGCCATATATGTTAATAGGACAGGAAAAGCCTAAGTCTTAACTAATGTTTCCCATTGAAAGATGCCTTATAAGCCCCAATATGTAATTCCCATTCCAGAAATTAAATTAGACATCAAACTATTTTCTCAGAATATGAAAGCCTTGTATACTGTAAAAAGAATAAAAGTTCACAATGAAAAATAAAATCTTTCTAATTATAATTTCCAATTATAAAGTCTTCTTACAAAACTGTAACTTATTTTCTGATCTAATTTAGGTGTTTTGTGTGTTTGCTTTTTTAAAAAACTTGAGTGGTTAGGATTATCATTTTAATTTAAATTTCATAAGAAAGAGAATCACAATGCACATTCCCTGACCAGATTGTATGCGTGGCCTATTTATTGGAAATGTTTGATTCCACATGGATTTCCTCTCTTTTATTTATAGCTTCCAGAAAGAATTCTAATAAATTAGCAACTCAAGGGCAACCAATTAGGACTCCAGGCCCTGAGAGCACAGTACCTCCAGCCTGCCACTTGCAATGATTTCTAGAAGGACCAGGGAAGGCAGACAAAGCCTGAACTTCTGTGTGGAGCAGGAACCAAGTGTGAGCCACAAGTGGGTGGTCCAGTTGAGGTCAGGATTAAAGTTCACAGAATAATTTGGAAATTATTCTCATCTTGGATCTCCTTTATGAGGCCTGAGAATACACCCTTTAATTAGAATACAATTTCCAAAGCAGCCACTCCCTTGACTTTCCAGAGCTCAGTTATTCTCAGAAAAGTAAAAACAGCCTCATCATACTGACAGCTAACAGTCCCCTATAAATTATGCCTTAAATGTCCAACAAAGCAAGCAGCAGGCATCCGGGACAAGGAGATGTTAGCTGTCAGCCCTCGCTAACCACGCTCAAGAATAGGTAGAGAAAAAGAAGTCATATTAAACAGAGACATTCTCCTTCACTTCTTGCTAATGCAGCTGAGTTGTCCAAGGGAAGCTTGGAAAAAGAGTGGGCTGTACATTTGAAAATGTTTCCACACCCCAGCTGGCCTCATTTTTCTGCCGATCCCTCCACCCAATCAACCTTACACTACAGTAGGAACACTGAAATCAATTCCATGAGAGCCAGCTGTCTGCCTCTTCCGTGGTGCTCGGGGCTCCACACAGAACTCCTGGAACGGGAGCCAGTCTGATCCTGACCCACCACAGATGTTCCCCACCTCCCTCACACAGCTCGGAACCAGAGCCTTCTTTCCAGGGCCTCTTGTTATTACAAAAGAGTTAGTGGGCCCACAAAATGTGCCAGATGTTGAACCCAGAGGAAAACAAATGGCAGGGTTAAGAGAGACAAACATTAAATTACATGGAGATGGCCAAATACTCTAGAAGGAAATTCAGGCAGCTTTGCAGAGCTTCATATTAAGGAGTTAGAATAGCGAAGCTATCACAATATCAAACTTTCAAATGCTCTCCATACTTGAGTCTGATTTAAAGATGACATAAATGTTCCATTTCAGCAAATCCAGATATGCAGATATCAAATCCTTCCTGTACACCCAATAAAATTGCCTTTGTTAGAAAAAGTGTGACCAGGAAAATAACAAAAAGATAGTTTTTCAAAATTTGTTAACAGAATTCAGAGTCCAATGTCACCCACCAATAAACTTAGAAATTATTGCCAATTTATGTTTCAGGAAGGAGAGGCATTACTTGTTATTGGCCATTATCTTTTGACTATCCATTCATCTGTCAGTTTTCCCAGCAGCCCTCTCAGATGGGGCAATACACTTCAATATTCTCAATCCCTCTCTCTCTCTCTCTCTCTCTCTCTCTCTCTCTCTCTCTCTCTCTCCCCACATTCCTTCAATACATATTAGTAGGAAACTACACAATTGTCCCTAAATGCTCCAGTGTCCCATGGTACAGGTTTCGTCATCTCAAATTAAAAATTAAAAAAAAAAGTTTCATGAAATTTAAAATGTTTTATCACTGTACACTTAATAAATATTGACAATAGAGTACTTTTAAATCCATTCCATTTATGGTATGAATTTCTGTTACTATAAGTTTTATCAAACAGCACAAAAAATGTTAACACATTAAATATGACTCTCAAAATTCTTATGCAATAATGGTTGTATTTAGGTTTTTGTCTTAAGAGTTCTTATTCACATTTTCTTTATGTGGGTCTTGGGAAGGGAGAGTAGGGAATTAAACCAATTAAATGAAACACACACACTTAAAATTCTGTGACTATGAAATAAAATGAGAAACAATCATGCTCCCCAAGGTGGAGATAAAATTGTTTCTGAGACCTCTTCTAGCTCTCACTAACTCTCTGGTTGTTAGAAAATCATAGATAAAATATATTTTGTCAATATCTTAAAAAACTATGTTTCATAACAGCAGAGTCAACATTTAAATGGAAGGCAATCAATATAAATGTTTTGGGAATAAGTGTTTACTTGAAATAATGTTTATTTGATTTTTTGGAAAAAGCTATATAAGTTTTGCTCATCACTAATTTTTTTGTTTTTAATCTTCACCAGAGGATATTTTTTCCACTGATTTTTGGAAAGAGTGAAAGGGACGGGAAGAGACACACAGAGAAAGAGAAACATTGATGAGAGAGAGAGAGAGAGAGAGAGAGAGAGATATCAACTGGTTACTTCCCACATGCACCTCAGTCTGCAGGCCAATACTCCATCCATGAGCAAAACCGGCTAGGGTACTCCTCACTAATTTCTGAGCCTAATTTCCTTTCCATTCCATTCTCTAAGACAAAAATTTAAAAATAAATAAATAAAAAGAAAATGTCCTAAACTTAAATTAAAACACATTCACTCTTAAGAGTTTTTGTTTGAAATCTTTATATTTCCTTCAATAGAGTTTGTATTGCTACTTTATGTTTTCTACTAAATTGGTTTTTTCCTGTTTCTGCTTTCTTCAGTTGAGGACAGATAATGGGCATTCTAGAGAAGAAAAGAAACATTCAAAGATTCAAAGTAAATGTAATATGTAATGAGGGTGTCTGAACTAAAGAATTAAATTAAATTAAAAATAATGCTTGGTTTCCAAAAAAGAATTATTTCCTCTGTCCATGCTGGGAACAGAATAGGACATGGCAACGTGGTTACAATGAAGAATTCTAAAATATATATTTCTATCTCTTCCAGGTGAGGCATAGCAGTGATCTTTATACTTATTCATTTACTACAGAGAACAATTCATTACCTGGTCAATTCATCTTGAACTCATCTGAGGGAACTTAGTGACCAGAATTTAAGCCCCAGAAAATAACCCAACAGGAAATTAGCATTTTGAATAGCACCCAAAAGATACTGCTATTTCTGGATATTCCCAGAATAAAATGAAAATATGTCAAAGCTTTTGTATACATTCTACACAGCAATCTCAGGAAGAGGAAGAGAATTTTTAAAAAGCGAAAAGAAGGAGGAGGAGCAATGAACATTTTAATTATAAAAAAAAAAATTTGGAATCATTTGGCTTACAAGAACAAGGACTACGTATTACTAATTGTCCTTTAGTTCTTTTTAGCTTCAGTCACTTAGAATTGTCTGACTTTCACTTAGTCACTATTCAAATAGGAATTAAGTTTTCTCTAAATCTCTCTAAGAACTGAGTCCAAAATTTACAGCTCAATAAATTCTTCTTTTCTAAAGAAAGAATAAAAACTGAGAGAGCATTAATTATATCGTAGTTTATAGTCCTATTATTGTAAAATTCTAGTGAAAACACTTTCAGATAAATTCTGAAAATTCTGATTTATATATTATCAGAAAAATAATATGGGACAATTAACTCAGAGCATATTATCAGTCATATCCCCAAATCACTGCAATTTGCTCTAAAAGTACTTACTTCTGATGAGTTCATCCTCTGAACAATTTCCCCAAATGAACTGGTCTTGCATCTCTCCATGTGTGAAGCAGCTATTCGTAGCATGAGTTATATCTCTCCCAGTATTTTCTTTTTCATATTTATCTGAATAAAAAAATATATATTTATCATCATTAAATGTTGAATATCTTTCTCTACATTTTTCATTTTATAGATTTTTTTTCTAAATGCTTCTGAGTTTGCCAAAATTTAAGAAAACGGGAGCAGTAACTCTACTGACTTGCATACATATTGACTCAATAACATTTTTATTGAGCACCTACTACTTGCATAACATTGAAGAAACAGAGATGTCTACAGGAAAAATAATCTGTCAAGATTATTGTAAACAAATTGTCAGAACATGGTAAGTGATCTTCCAGGACACAGAAATGTGAAACAGTTATATCAATGATGAAAATGGGTGGGAACAGTAGAGAAAGCATCAAAGGAGAGGAGAGTCCAATGAGGGGTAGAGATGAAAGTCAGATGGCAGCTGAAGGAGAAGTGAGGAGGTACAGAGTTGTCTTCATAGAAATCTGGGAAAGAGTCAAGGACTGTGCTATAAATTATCAGAGAGAAACAGTGTTTAGGATGAGGAATCTATATGTGGATTTATGGATTCTCAGGGAGGAACAGCAATAAGTAAGGAAAAAGAATAGCTTATTAGAAACAACAATGGTCTTTAAAAGACTAGGGGGAATTCTAAAAGTAAAGATGGGAGAAAAGCCATTCCAGGTAGAAAACGAGTGTGGGCAAATTCCAATAGCAGACTTGGGCAAAGGTTCCAACTCTGGACTGAAGTACTCTAAGGGGGATATTATGAGACAAGTGCGTAAAGGTTTGAATAGAGACATAGAATGGATCTTTTTAGGTGAGAAATCTACTAGTGGGTCTAATTTAAAAGCAAGAAAGGTGAGTAAAAGTAGCCAATTAATGAATTGCCTAATCAGAGTCATACTTTAGGAAGACTACTTAATTTGTATACACTAGTAGTTCTCAATCCTGACTGCACTCTAACTCACTTGGGCCTCTTTTAAAAAAATAGATTCCCAGGCCCCATCACCAAAGATTTTATTTCAGTTTAGGGGAGGTGTGCTTAGGTTATTCCACTGCACTTACATTCTTGAAAATCACGGTAGGCTGGGAGTAACCGGAAGAAAAGAATAAGGAGAAAAAAGGAGACTTGGCATAGTCCAAGTAGAAGTTGATGAGAGTTTAACCAAATGGATAACAATATGGGAAAGGGGGTAGATTTGAGAAACTAACCAGCAGCTTATACAGATAATTGGGAAGATGTGATTTGTGTGGATTTGACAGAAAACCTGGAGACCAGGAAAATAATGTATGAATTAAATATATATATAGTAGATGTTTAGGCAGTGTACTGAGCAATGAGGATACAATGAATTAGGAGATGCAACCCAGGCCTTCGTGGAGTTTACAGTCTAGTGGATGAGTTTAGTGTTGGATATTTGAATTTGCAAATCACAAATGAAGTTATAGCTAGAAATAGTCATTGTCCTAAACTTTATTGCTAAAGCCAACCAAATGACTAGGCTCACCAAAAGAGTGGGATACATGAAAAGCAGTGTCTCAAGTGAGGTCTACCCAATTAGAAAGGATCAAAGAAGAAAGAGAAGCTAGATGATGTCTAGCCCTGGAAGCAAGGAAAGAGATTCAAACAGAAGTGGTTAGTCAACTGTTATTAACATTCCCATTGAGAGGAAAAAAACAAATCCTGCACATGTACCATGGGGATTTCACAACAACTGAAAAACTGATACAAAACACATTTCGGCACATGGAAATAGAGGAACACCAACTTAGGACTAAATCCAGAGGCTAAGAACTAAAAAAATAAAATAAGGTCTTCAATGCTTAGTATTTTTAGTAAGTAAAACCATATTTAGATGGCAGTAAAATATAAATTAGAAGCATGCTAAACCAATATGTTCTAGATTTATGTAACATTTACTAAGCATTGTCATAGAGAAAATGTAATCTTCCTGAGATCTGTAATTTTCAATTAAAATCTTTACTTTTATAAACAACTCCAGATATCTTTCCACTGCTGTAAATCAACTCAAGGCCTTTCTGAGATTATCAACAGAAAAGGCTTTTATATAAACTCACTTGAAATCTCTCATCAGCAGAGTCCAATATAATTTGCTATCACTGTAGCTGACTGCCGCCAGGTGTCGTGCTAGTAGGCTTATTCAATTAGTAACTTTAATTGAAGCTGAATGAAATTAATTATATAATTTTGAGTTGTTCAAATACAATTCCATTAAAATTAATTCATGAAACCAGAGCATTATGAAGCATTGCCGACTAAAAGGTATGAATAGGTATGAGTAAAGCCTCTAGACACCCTTGACTTAAATTTGAATCATGTCCAATATTCAAGTGCTAAACAGAGAACCTCTCAATTCTCCACTGAGTAAATAAAATTGTCACACAGATTTAGTACTGACCCTCTCCTAAGAGAAAAATAAAGTTCTTAATGCTCTAAATATTAATTAAGAAACAGTTTATAGCATGTGTTATTGGTGGGATTTTTTTTTCTTCAGTTTCCTTATCTGTAAAACTCTAGAATTAGGTGATCCCAGAATCCTTCTCAAATTAAAAAATTAAAAAATAACATTCTCATTCTCTAGTTTATTATGTTCATAAAATAATACACGGTATGTAATTACTACTAAGTCACAATCATCAATCTATCCAACTTTCCCTCCTTTAAAAACTAAATGTCTTGCCTCAAAATGTTAGGCTTTTGCCATAATCATCAGCACCTAGCCCAAAGCAAGGCTCAGAAAGGATTCCGTGTATAAAATTTAAATTGGCTACTGCTAATTCTCTACTCTATAAATGAAACTTCTGTAAGTACCTGACTATTCTATGATTTTCTAATGTATGTACATTATTTTATGAACATCTCTTTAATATTTAAGAAATACCTATATGACAGCCTCATAAATGGTGCACAGTTACATCCAATATTGAAGAAATGTAGGGAGAGACGTGATCTAACAGATAAACACTTGTAACATGGACACCATGATGTCCAGCCACAGAAACAACCTTACTACAACTTCCAATAGGTCAGGTCCTCCACTACTCATCACAATGTCGAAAGAGCAGTTTCTGATAGCAAATCTCTGATCACTCTATGTTTACTGTGTCACATCTGTATTACAAAAGCAGAGGCCATGGCCGTCAGGTTTAATCAGTTCCTTTACAGATTTGTGGACATTTACAGTTGCAATTCAATTACCCCAGGGGTCTGAAAGACAAATCCTACAGGGAAGCAAGTGATTTCAATGATGCATGAAATCAGTCTATACTTTTCTATAAGATTTCTATATATACCTCCAACAAGCATTCCTACACAACTTTGCAATTTCTCTTAAAAGGAAGACATCATCTCAATTAGGCTATTCTAAGTCAAAGGTTCTCTTTGCCTTTTTTATTTCCTTTCTTGTAGTACTCTTGAAACATAAAAAATGCACAGAAGTCTCAATGTGCGTGGTGTAAGGGTAAAGGGATGTCATTATCATATGTCAGATTAAATGTAGGTTATCTGTTCTAAGTAAGTTCTTCTGCACTAAACAATTAGAGAAAACTTAGAAGAGCCTATCAAATATCTTGCTTCTTGTCACAGTATTCCAAATAATCAGAATATACAATTTTATCTAGTCACTAATTAATAGAGATATAAATCAGTTGTACTAATAGTTGAATATATAATATTAGAGGTCTGTGCATGAAAATTCCTGCACTGGAGTGGGTCCCTCAGCCAGGCCTGCCCTCTCTCACAGTCTGGGAGCCCTCAAGGGATGTCCTATTAATGGCTAAGGCCCACTCCCCATGAGGAGCAGGCCTAAACCACAGTCTGGCGCTGCCCCCATCACCCTCCACCCTCCCCCCCCCCGCCCCCCCCCCCTCCCACCCCACCCCCGCTGCTGCTTCCTCTGGCCTCCCTCTCTGGCTACCATGGCTGCTGGCCCTCCTTGGCCCTTGCAGTCACTGTATATTTGTCCAGAAGGACATCTAGAAGACGTCTGGTCTAGCTGGTCTAATTTGCAAATTACCCTTTTATTAGTATAGATGTTTTAGATATATTAAAATGAAAAGCGAAGATACTTTTAAAATAACACTAGACCAAAGTGTACTCTTATATCACTGACATTTGTTTCTGAAAGGCTAGCTCCCAGGTATTCTAGTTTGCCTACTCTAAACACAGAAGTGCAGAAGAATCTTTGGATAGAGAAAAGTTTTTGTCCCTGTGACAAATCCTCTAGCTGGGAAAACCAAGCATACTTACAAAACAATCAAGCAACTACAAAACAAAAGATAATGAAAACTGACCCGGGTCATAATTCTGGCTCAAACACTGAACAGCTGTGTGACTGGGGCTGGGCCTCATTCCCTTAAAGGGGAAATGAGGGCACTGAGCTGGATGCCTACAGAGACCTTTCTTTGCTCTAAAATTCTGTAAATCTGACTCAGCATAAGATCTAAACAATATACCAAACTTCATATCTACACTGAAGGGCATTTAGAATGGAGTAGAAGGAATCACTGAAAAGCCTTTGTAAGGCATTGAATTTGAGTTAAAAGTGACAAGCATGCATTAAGCAAAAGAGTTCTAAATGATTAATTTAAATTCAATATGTCCTATTCAGAAATGACTGTCTTAAGGAATCAATACTCTTTATTTTTTACTATTTTTCTTAAGAAGGGCATGAATGGTAAGAAGCAATCTCTTTCCAATCTTGCTTATTCTTGCTGAAGGAGCATGAGAAAGATTCAGGTAAGTAGAATTTCCATTTAGTTGAAAATTCTATAATATATTACCTGGTTGGCATTACCCAAATTTAAAACTTTCAGAATTTCACTTATCTCAGACAGTTGGGGAATAAAATAACTGAAAGAGGATTAACAACAGAAAAATCTAACAGCATTAAAAATAAGTAAATTGGATAGTAATATGTGTAAAATATTATATGTGTCACAGAATAGCCACTCAGCTGGTATGCAGTTGTTAAATAAATACAAGTAGAAAATAAAGTACTTCTTTTTGTTGAAAGAATACATCAATGAATTTTTGCAATTACAGTATTAACAATTTTCAAAGGACTTTTACATATAATATTTATTTGATCTTTAGAACTATGAATGATATAAAGAAAATGTTAGCTTAATTTTACTGATGAGAATACACAAGTGGGTCTCAGAGATAGATATTCAGTTGGAAACAGAATGTTAAAATCCAGAATTGGAAAGGATCTTTCAAGTTCAGCTAATTTAATATGCTACCCCGTATAGAAAGTCCCACTGAAATACTCAGCCCTTCCCCCAAACTATAAGGAAAGGGAATACATTCTGTTCTTCAATCAGTTGGTTCATTAGGAACTTATTCTTCATTTGGAACATGCATCTGTTGTCAGGTAATTTGCAACTAGTTTCAGTTCTGCCCACAGTAGGTAGAAATAGTAAACTAAACTTTTCTATAAGACAACCAATCTAATATATTACCTCAATAGCTAAATGTTTTTAAATTGATAGTAAAGATGAAATTAGCTTGTCAAAGTTACTAATGAACTTTCAAATATAGTATAAAATTCTGCATAGTCCAAGGTTTTCCAAAAAATAGGACAATATTGTCATTAAAAGTCCAGTTATCTGAATCCTTCCTGATAATAACAAGACTCTCATTAGGTTCTCTTGGACAGAAATACTATCTCTAAATTGTACTTTACACTGGAGAAGTGGTTAAGAGCACAGGATCTGAAATTATGGTGTGGTCCACCAATAGCAATAGGATCCTGGGAAAGTTAATCTTTGTCAGACTCTTCATCTGTACAATGGGAATAACAAGAATTACCTACATCATAAGGTGGATGTGGAAATAAATGGAATCATTCCTGAAAAACAGTGTCTGATATGTAATAAATGCTTGGTTCACACTTGCTATGACTAAGTGTTATTGCAATAAGCACCTTTTTAAATCCTACTGTAAATTTATCAGTGAGAGGCTGTTGAGGTCAGTATCTACTCCATAATTCCTAAATAAAAAATCATAAAAGAAATCTGTTTACAGACTGAATACAGGGAAAACAACTGCTTCCTCTAAGAAGCTGCATATTATTTTTTTCCTATGGAAAATAAAAACTATATTAAAGAAAACATTCTGATTCAAATTTACAGAAAAAAAATGAATACGTGGTTTTGACCCTACAGTCTAAGTTTATACATTTTTATTTTCCCTCAGTTTTAATCTCCTAGCCTACCTATATTTTCATTTTCCTGTTTTAATCTTTTTTTTTTACTAGTAAATGTAGTCTTATAAGCCACCTCAAATATTTTACTAAACTAGGCAAAGGAATGTGTAAATGTAAAAACTAGTCATCAAATACATTTTCTATTATTATCCTTACTTTATATGCTTACTTCATGAAAGACTATTATAAATGATAGCACTTAGCAGATATCTTTACAAAATCTTTTAAAACCTCATAAAATATAATCAGAGTAAAATACCTTTGTTTCTTATAGAAAGGACTATACACACCTTTCTTTGTGCTTACATTTTGGGCCTTTTGCATGTTAGATCTTATCTACTTCAATTAAATATTTGATGATAACTTAGGACAGACTATGTAATATGTATATTCTTGTTATGCAATATATATTCATATCTCTTTTATCTGTAAACAAAGTTGCTTTAAGCAATTTCATTTTTACTCTTCCATTCAAATACCTTCATTATTTCAGATGATCTATTTGTATTCTGGTTTATGAAATCTCAAGCAATCTGAGACCAAAATATCTAGAAAATGTTTTTTAAAAACTCTGGGTCTGTATTTCCCAGAGGCTCAGAACAATGTGAAAATCTACAAATGCTTCCTAAATGTAACCTTTAAAAAACCAAAGATAAGGCAGCATTCAGGAAGACCTGAGGCTCTGGAATTTTACTTCTTCACTTATCAAAAAATAAATAAAAAGTTTCTCAAGCCAAATGACCTTTCAAAAACCCTACCTGCTTTGTCTAATGTTCTAAAAGAGATTAAAATCTCATTGTCCAAAAAACATGTTGAGTTAATAAAGCATTTTAACAGCTAAACAAGCATATGCATAAAGTTTCATAATTTTATATAGAAAGTTATTATAATCACAGACATACTATAAACGTTTTTAAATGAATTAAATGCTTTGATCAATGTAATTTAATTAAGTAATTATTATTACCAATATTTTGGGAAAAAAATAAAGCAGAATCTAAAATGCATTCCTTCAAAGAGCTTCATATGCTTTTAGAAGCTGACAGTCTTAGCCAGTGTGGTTCAGATGGCTGGAGCATTGTCCTGTACACGAATACCAAAAGGTCATAGGTTTGATTCCTGGTCAGGAAATTCAGGTTCAACCCACCCCATATTGAGTATGTATTGGAGGCAACCAATCAATGTTTCTCTTTCACATCCATGTCTCTCTCTTCCTCCCTCCCTCTAAAATCAATAAAAAACATATCCTCAGGTGAGAATTTTAAAAAACCAAATGAATAAATAAAAGATTTATGGTGTGTTTGGATCCAAAAGAATTAAAAAAAAATGACCTGGATTCAACTAGTTTAAAGGTTGGGAGTGGATAAAGAGAAGTAGGTCATATGTACAGCAAAGTGAAAAACAATTACAAAATTACATGAATAGGCACTTGAATATGAATATGATAGGTACAAACAATAGTATTTGTTTAAGTAATATCTCAATAAACAGGGGCTCTAAATAAATGGGGAAAGGGGAGAATTAGGCACTTTCCACTTCAAAAAAGTAGTGGGGCCGAGACCGGTTTGGCTCAGTGGATAGAGCGTCGGCCTGTGGACTGAAAGGTCCCAGGTTCGATTCCGGTCCGGGGCATGCACCTTGCTTGCGGACACATCTCCAGTATGGGGCGTGCAGGAGGCGGCTGATGGATGTCTCTCTCTCATCGATGTTTCTGACTTTCTGTCCCTCTCCCTTCCTCTCTGTAAAAAATCAATAAAATATATTAAAAAAAAAAAAGTAGTGGGAAGGCTAAATGACAACAGGCTGATATAGGAACCAAGACATATTATGTCAGTCATCTTAATCCCCTGTATCTTTTACATCTAAATCTAAAGTTCCTCATCTTAAAAGTATTTTTTCAAGGTGACTGACCCTGAGGTATATTAAACCCCTGCCTTCTCAATTACAGGTTCAGTTTTGCTCTGTCTACCAAGTATACTCATGCTAAAACCAAACACAGACTCATGGAATTTGGAGTTTGATGGGCTCATAAAGTTCTCGGATAATACGAATTCTGATAAAAAACATTCAACATCCAACATCACCAAGAATAAGCCAAGGAGAGTAGTGATAAGAACATCCAGAAAAAGGAAAACAGCCTCAGCAGACAGTTTATTCCAGCTTGGGAATACTTAATTTTTTAAAGATTTTCTTCGCAATCATCTAAAATCTACTTCCCTACAATTGTCACTGATACACCATATTTTGCTCTTTGAAATTCAAAGTAAAGTCTAATCTTCCCTCTGTGTGACAGTCTTACATTAGAAAAGATCTCCTGTTTTTGTCTTTATCTTCTCTTTGTTAAATACCCTCAATTAGATCAATGGTTTTTCAGAGACTTCGCATTCTATTCACTCTAGAGAGCTACCAGGAACGTCTCAATGCTTGCTGAAATCCAGCTGCCATAACTATGGCAGTTCCCTTACTTTGCAGTCAATGAGCTCTATTACTGAAAGAAACTGAGAACTCTGACCATCTTCACCTTTTGAAAATGACACCACACATTCTTCTTTAGATCACTGTTTTAAGTGCTGCAATTTTTAAAACTTTTGTTACCTCTCAGTGTTTTTACCAAGAACACTTTCTTTTGCTCTGGTTAATAAGAATGAAGGAAATTAAAAGTGAACCAAAGGGGATTCATCTATAAAAGCATTTCAAAGATGCAATTTGAATCTTATCACACATAAGGTAACAATAAGAGAATTAGAAGTATATTGAAATGTATTTATTCAGCTTCAGAATTATGAATATGGATTAGAAACCAGGGGAATGTGCCTTTACCGGTAATTTTTCTAAGGTCCAAATCTGGAAGCCCCTCATTAATTCAGGATCTTTACTTCTGTCTGGATCATCCCTCTGGGACACTGTCTTCTCTGGGTCAGTAATCTGGTTCCATTATCTCCAAGAGAACAACTTGTAGATCCGTGACACTAGCCCTGATTCCTGTCCTGACCTAAAGATTTAACATTTTAACTCTAAATGAATGTATCTTTAGCAAATCAAAATCAACATTCCTAAAATTCACCTCCACTTCTCTTCAGTCTCTGCCCATTTCTCCAACTGTGGTCCATATCTTGATCTGTCTTGGTCAATGGTATTCACAGAATTATTTTTAAGTCTATTTTCCCCTTATTTCCCCTGCCCTAACATAATCAAGTACGACATCCTGCTAATTACAACTTCTTGATTTTTCTCAAATCTGTACTTCCTTTTTCATACTCACTAACAGTGTTTCAATCCTGTTCTCCTCCAACCAAAACACTCTCCTGACACCGAGTACAGTAATCTTTAGCTCAAGTATTTTGCATATTGTTGAAAAACTAACAATTTATTTTGACATTCTACTAGTACATATGTTAATGTGGCAACTCCTATGCCTTTTTCATACTCTATAATTTCATCTTACAGCTCAGTAAGAGATAAATAGTACAAACTCTCAGAAAACACTACTAAAATGCTGCAAGTTTTGTGGGTGATGGAAGAAATAAGAACAGTGAAGGTCTGTGCTCATGGAGACCCAAAGATCAAGGGCTGACACCCCATGAAAAAACAGAAAGGTTACATCTTGGGATAGAAAAAGTGGTTAGAAGAAGCTGGTTCCTTGGCACTCGGCCACCTACCTACAGAGGGCCTGTCACCTGCTCAACCAAAAGATGCCAGCCTTAATTTTAGTTCTCAACTCTGTATAATCCCAACCAAAAACACTTACAAACTGTGTACTCTTTAGCTGGGAACACTAGAAGCCCAACCCAGACAAAAAACAACTTCTTTTTGCCACCCTGAGTCTCTCTCAACCTCTAAGTTTATACGCTCCATTGTGTACCAGCTGGCAACTGGCCATAAACTAATCTCTCATACAGTTCTTGTGGTAATAGTGAATTGATACTTAGAGAAGGGACTGCAATTTAATTTGGGACATCCTCTCTCTCATCTAGTTTATAAATTCCTTGTGGGCAAAACTATGTATTAAACATTTTTAATCTTCAAAAGACTTTGTACATTGTAGGCACACACAAAAATAGTTGACAGGGTTTCTCCTTCAAATAAATGTGTTAATAATAAATTATATGTGCTAGCATGAAAAATTATCTCAGACTTTATTTCTGAAACTACAAAAAACTCAGACACAAAAAAAGCACATGCATATGAATCATCTTACTTCAGAACACGTGGGTGTGAATTTGAAAACAGAAGTACACTGCAAGTAGAAACCACAAAGGAAATTAATGTTAAAATAGCTCTTCATAGTTTCTACTTAGTGAACCCTAACTTTTAGAATTATAATATAGAAAATATGACTCAACTTCAAAACTTAAGGCTGGAATGTTTGCCTTAGGTTATGTACACTGTTAAAAATATATACATGAAAGATTTAAGTAACTTCAGTAAAGTGTTAATGCAAATGGTTCAGAGAGGGAACAAAGAGAGAGAGAGACCAGGAGCCAAAAGGAGAGAGAGAGAGAGAGAGAGAGAGAGAGAGAGAGAGAGAGAGAAGCATCCAAAACACTGGTGCATAAGCATCAACTGATCAAGACACAGGACAAGGCGCAGCATCTTTAATCCTGATTAAACAAGTCACCCAAGTTAAATTGTCCACATTTAAAATCTAGTCAGTGCTGAATCAGTGCTCCTTTAATACAAACTGAACGTAGACTTGGAAATAAAAACATAAAAATCACATCTCCTGCCTTTACAAAGTAGAATAATTACAGTCAACCTAGAAAAACAACTTGGTTGTGTTTTCATTTTTGTTGTTGTTTTAGTAATTTTCCATTTGCAAGTGGCATAATTTTAGATTGTGTCAATTTATGTTTCCATAATCTTCTCTAATCCTTTGTTATTATAAAAATACAATGCTACTGCTCTGGTTGGAATGGTTCAATTGGTTGAATATCAGCCCATGTACCTAAAAGTCACAGGCTCCATTGCCAGTCAGGGTACATACCCAAGTTGAGGGTTTAATCCCTAGTAGAGGTATTTTCGGGAGGCAATCAGTTGATGTTTCTCACTCACATAGATATTTCTCTCCCCCCACCCTTCCTCTCTCTCTAAAATCAATATAAACAATGTATTTTTTTAATTACAAAGCTACTCATATAATTGCACACTGTTATTAGACCTTTCCATGAAATCACTTCAACAAAATCCAGGAAGTAAGGTTGAAAGAAACAGGCAAGTCCTTTACACACCCAAAAATTCCACAGCTTCCCCAGGAGCCCTGTAAAGGTCACTCAGATATATACTGTATATTAAGTCCTTGAATGTGAACTAACCAGACAAGGCCAGCAAGGCATGATTCTTGCTGGCCAAAAACTTTAACTCACAGCACTTGTGGTTTCTTTGACTTCTCAAGCAGCCCGAAACACAAAATCAATTAAGCACATGCGTACTCTTCCTACACATGCAGGATCCCTGTCCTCCCACTGCTACCACCTTGCCAACCTCCAACCCTACACAAACTTCAAAACTCCGTTCTATTTTCTTCCTTTCCTAAACTCCTGCATGCTCCTTGCTGAGAGGCAATCCACTGTACTGATCATGTCCACTAAAAATGTATGCCACCCACATTCTTAGCTAAGTCCTTGGTGTTACTGAGCAACCTTTTGTTTGCCCAGATTGAATCCCTCCAGCATTCTTCATTCTTCTAGATCTTTTCTACAAGTCTCAAGTTTCTTGACTCATCCTAATGCCCTTAAATATTCTTTTTCATATCAAATTTTTTCTAGATTATCACTCAGACTTTTCTCTTAGCCCCATTTCAAAGGGGAACATTGCCAACTTTCTTAAGAATGGTCTCTTCATCTCATTCCTTCCCAGAATTCTACTCTCACTTAACAACATCTATCGCTCCACTCCATGCACTTTCACCTTTAATCTCTTTCTATCCCTGGCTTCCAATTAATGTGTAATGAACATACTCAAAATCCATGCATCCAAAAGAATACACTGTTTCTTTTTTAGAACACCACAACTCTCTCATCTTCCGTGACCAATACACTGTTTCTTTTTTAGAACACCACAACTCTCTCATCTTCCGTGACCACGAAACATCCAGTGCTCTGTGACCAATCCTAATAGACTCTTCTTCTGTATTCTTCTTTCTCCTCCCTGTGGTATGGTCATTCCCCCAAATATGGACCGCAGTCCTCTCTCTCTCTTTCTTGTGGGAATCCTTCAGCTACCTGGTGATAAACTCTTGATCTTGATCCTCACCACTCTCCTAGTTACAAATTCCCTTTTTCAATGGCCTACTCTTATCATGGCTAGGATAAATTCTGTGGAACCAAAATGATCAAAAGAAAACTCAATAGCTACTCTTACATTTCCACTCAAGCTGAAAAGTAAACCTACAGATTACCTTAAATTTCTGCCTTTTCACCATCTCCCGTATTAAATAATTTGCCCAACCATATCAATTCAATTCAATATGATTTGGATACTGTGATCAGTTTTAGGAAATTCAAAGATGGATAAGTAAAATCAATGCCCTCTCAGGCTCTCACAGCTATGTAGAGCTTCTACTTTTGCTACTGTTCTTAAATCTGGTTTCTCAATTCCAGTCCCACTGGGAGAACTGTTTGGGGTATTATAACATCCCCCTGAATAACCACTGCCTTCACTCTTGCAACTCCCTCCAAAATCATCCTCTGAATAGCTACCAGATTTATTTTCTTAAAAGCCCACTTGGGTCTGTCCTTCCCATTTTCAAGAACTTTTAAGGGCCTACCGACCACTGACTAGGGACAGAATATACAAACTCCTCAGCAGGGAAATCAGGACTATCCTCAAAATGACTTTAACCTATCTTTACAACTTTACCCCATTGTGTTCCTTCACATAATCCATACAATTTCTTAGTGAAGTATTTAGCATTCTGTAATAATTCCCTCCAAGCCTTGCTTTCAATTACCCCTCTCCACAGAGCTGAGTCCTATGACCATGTTTCTTGGTCAAACTCAAATCAAATATTTCCTTGAGGTTTTTCCAAATGCCCCAGCTAGAGATGCTTTTTCTCCCACGTTCTGCCATCACACTTTCTTTGTGTCTCTATTACAGCACCGATCAGTCCATTTGTATTATAGTTATATGTGAATACATGTGTTTCTCCCATCATCCTACAAGTCCCAGATTTCTCTGGGTACTTGTCATGTATCAATTTTCATTTATTCTCTCTCACTATCTTTTCCCTCTCTCTCTAGAAAGATAAGAGATGATTGATAGATAGATAGATGGATAGATAGATAGATAGATAGATAGATAGATCCTAAACATTTATATAGCATCTCAGTAGGGTAGAAATCAACAATGTAAAGTGAAACAAGAAGGGTATGATAGAGATGCAAATCAACACTAAAATTAAACCTTTATACAAGTGCCCTGAGTTACAAACACACATATACTTTTCCTATTCTGATCCTTCACCCTGACCCCAAAACTGTTCCTTTTCATTGTCTTCTGCTGCCCTGACTCACACCAGTTCTGGACAGCAATCAAGCCCTCCATTTACCCAATCATTTATTCAACAAATATGTATTAAGACCCGTTTCAAGGTTAGTAGTACTATCTACCTAACTCAAGATTTTACCCCGTCATCTTTTTCCTTAACATGCCAGCAACCAGATCAGCTCATATTATGCTATCCCCTAGAATTTTTTTCCATGATTCTCAGCTCAAACAGTTTAACCTTTCCAAACACTTTCTTAAATTTAAAGGCACCTTCTTTAATCACTTCCTTCCTTCCTCCCACCTTCCCCTCGTAGTTTTTTCCCCCAGCTACATCCTCTTCTTACCCATGTGATTCTTTTTCTCAGCAAAAGGAAATATACCTAGCTGATAGGCCTTACAATTCTGTAATTTTAATTATAAAATGCGCATTAGTTCCTTTAGACATAAAAAAAGAAAAATGGGAGTATAAATTCTAAGGTGCTTGAAAATGCCCCTAAATTATCTTCCAAATCTAGACAAGTTTCAATAGTTTTCTAATTAAGCCTGTCCTTGCTCAAGTTCCTATATTCAAGTGTTCCAAAACAGTCTCTATTTAACTTAGTTTTATTTTTGTTATTCATATTTAGTTGCCAGTATAATGTTCTCTATGATTTATCATTATAAACACATAACACTAAATAAAATTTAATTCCAACAATCTTTTGAGATATATAATGGAACTGAATATAATTTATCACTCTGTTTCTATGAGAAAAGATAATCTGGGTTCCAAAATTCTAACTCACAAATGACAACAACTCATGTGCAAAGTCGGGACTTATTTCCTTATTATTCCATAAAACTGGGATGATCAAAGAGAAGTATTGGGTAGCAGGACAAGAATATCTACTGAGGTGGTAGAAGAAAATAATAAATCTATTTACCTACTTATTTTTATTTCATCTTTTTTAATTTTTATTTATGTTCTTTTGCTAATATTCAAAATATATTCATATTCAGAGCATGTAATTTTGAAAATAAACTTTTTTGAGGATGAATTCTCAGAATTATTTTTTTAATTAAGAGTATGTGATGAGTGTGCTGGAACACAAATAAAAAGTATATGTACATGGAGTGGTATGATTTAAAATCTGAAACTTGAAAAGAGAACTTTTTTAAAGTTTCCTGAAGTTTTTCTACTAAAAGGAAAACTTTTATTGAAATGTATTTCTTAAACTTGTATTTCTTCACCTCCACTTCAGTCTATCAATTTCTACAAATAAAAGCCTCTAAAACAATGACTATCAACTAGAATTAAAGAGCACCTGCAACTTGTAAAAAAAAAAAAATGCAGATTCTTGTCTTCCACTAGGAAATTCAGAACCAACAATGCCAGTGACCTTGAGATTAAGATAGTATCTCAACACTCCTGTCATTCTGGGCCAGATCATTCTATATTGTGAGGGGCTGTCCTGTCTATGCATTGTAAGATGTTTAGCATTGTCCCTTGTCCTCTACCCACCAGATGCCGGGATAACACACCCCATTCCCGGTTATGACACAAAACCTGTCTCCAGACTTTGACAATTGTGTACTAGATAGAAGTTGTCCAAACATGACACACTTTGGGAAATACCACCCTTAATCAAAAGGATAAAATAATATGACAAAAAGTAGAAGAATAGAGATATAAGCATAAGAATCCAGTGAAATAAACAGACTTCTCATAAAGGAAATATGATTAGCCACTATAAATTCCTGACAACTCAGCTATGCTTCTAAGTCAAATCTCTTCTCCTATAATTTCAATGTGAAGATTTTCTCCCTAGCTTCTATTTTAAATTATTTTTAATTAACTTCACTGGCATTTTGCATCCTGCTATGAAAAGTCCGCCTAATACTCTCAGAAGACTCTCCCAGGAGAGAAGAGTACATTAAATCACACATTATCACATTAAAGTATATCCCAGCACTCCAGCCTAACAGGCTAAGTCTTGACAAATGCAATGAGGTGGGGGTGGGGTGTGCCAGGATGGGAACAGGCTCCAGTGATTCACAGTATCCAAAGTCCATTATCTTTAATTCATCTCTCTGTTGGGAAAAGTTGTATTGATTCTCTGTTTCAACCACATTTATCACCATGACATATAATATACTGGACAATTTGTGCTTCCACCCTGGTTTCTAGTGACTAGGTATGAGACCTTGGGCAAGTCACTTAAATTCCCCAGGCATCCTTTCCAGAAAATAAGCCAGTTAAACTACATTATTTCTAAAGAACCTTCTAGTTACAAGTTGCAAATTTATGAATGAAACACTTAATTAAAAGGCTCTTTTCAACTATATGGATTCTAGTAACTATAGCACCAATAAAACAACTACTTATATTTTCAATGTTGATGGCAAAATTAATTTTAAGATGCTTAATCCAAAACAATAAAAATGACAATTGGATTAACCATGTTTATAAGACCCATTCTCTCTTAAAACAAAAACAAATTTGACCCAAACTGTCCTTCACCTATCAAGATACTTACACAGGTATTTTGCATAAGATGGCAAATCTAATCAGTCTTTCAGAAGTTAGTCACAAATAAGGAAATAGTTTGAAAGTGTATCTTTACTTTTTATTCTCTATAACAGAGATAACAAATCAGCTGCTTAGAGGGCCTTTCCAGCCTGCAAGTGTGGTTGTTTTGCTTGACTTAATAATTGTATTTAATTAGTTGACAACTCTTAAAAAGGGAGATATGTTACATAAAAATCCCTATTTCTGTTATCTTGTGGAACATTGAAAAATATTTTTTTTAATTTATCTTTATCATTGAAAGTATTGCAGCTGTCCCTTTTTTTTCCCCATTGACCCTTTCCAGCCCTCACCACCCCCTGCTCCAAGTGTCTGTGCCCATGAGTTAGGCATATATGCAAATAAGTTATCTGGTTAATCTCTTTCCACCCACCTTTCCTCTGAGATTCCAGAGTCTGTTCCATGCTTCTGTTTCTGGATCTATTTTGTTCATCAGTTTATTTTGTGCTTTAGATTCCACATATGATGAGATGATGTGATTCCTGTCTTCCTCTCACTGGCTTATTGTGGGAAGATATTAACCCAAATGACAAAGATGAGCTGAAGCTGAAAAGTATCTCCTCCTGGCCTGGGAGCTTTTTAGGGGCCTACAATCCCCACTGCTCCCTATCTTCTGATACCCATCCTGGTTCCCTCTTACAGACCAGAGTATATGAGCTTATGTCCTTGCTCTGTAACAATTTCTGAAATTCACAAAAAAAGATTTTTAATATTTTCAAAGCAATAGAATTTTGCTCACAGAATCACAGCAAAAGGGTAGACATTTTAAGAAGACAGAGCTATGCTCGCAATAAGGAAAACCTTTCTAATAATGCTATTGTTGCAGTTATTATAGATGTCCCCTTTTTTTCCCACGTAGAATGCACTATACTGTAGGTTTCTAACTAAACACCTAAAAGAATGGAGAAAGGAATTCTAGACTTGAGGAGGAGTTCAGACTAGAGAACCCCCTAAAATTATCTTCAATTTTAATGTTCTCTATCTTTGGTCAGTATAGAGTTCATATGCATAGGTCATAATATCATATGTCTTCATACATATATTTAACTTTGCAAAAGACATTGTGTTTTATAAAACATTAAATTTTTCTCACTGATTTTAATGTCATTTTAAAATTAATTTCAATTAATTAAGCAGCCACATGCTACCAGAGAATTATTAAGCTATTCTTCAGAAAAGATAAAAAATTCAAGGACATAGGGAAAAGAATTTGAGGAAGGGCTAAAGAGTTGAGTTGTCTGCTAGTAAGCCTTCGTCACCAATGTGCTTACTGGTAAAATCAATCAAGCCAGCCAGGGAAGCCTAGATCTTACAGCTTCTTCTCTATCCACTCTCTTCAACATTTTTTTTTTCTTTCAATACACCTTATGAAATCTGCCTGAAACCCAGGATTTTAACAAGATCCTGATTACTTTATTTAAAAAAAAATCAACTTTACCTTCTAGTTACAATTAAATTGGTACCTATTTAAAAGGATGTTGTGATTCGAAGTAAAGCTAATTTAAAAAACAATTTTGTTGCCTAAGTTAAGCCAATTTTCAGTTAAAATCTAACCCAAGAGTTTCCACACTGATACTGTGTATATTGCATGAAGCCAAGATTAGTCTTCAGCCCATTCTAGATGCCTGCTTCTTCAAGTCAAATCATGTGATACCTTACAGCATGATGTAATTAGATCAAGTATCACTCTAAGGTCTTTTAGGTGATTCAAGTTGGACATGGTAAACATCAAAAAAAGTCCCAAATCAATTGGTTTTCTAGTGTTTGATGCTGATTTTTGACATAAGGAAGCCTTATTTAACAGTAGTGATTAACAGCTGAACTGTGAACAAAAAAAGCCCATCAATGAGTCTCTGACTACAGGGGACCTGCCTAAGGGCAGGAAAATGATTGTGTTGGCAATACAATGTGTAAAACAGGGGCTGCTTCTGGAAAACTGGTTTTTCATTCTAGTTCTCTCATTTTCTTATATTTTATCTGTTTTGTAAAAAATTGACTTCCTGTTTAGAAGCAAAAAACAAACAACAACAAGGATAAACATAATTAAATTTAACAGCCTGAATGTCAGAACATTTTGACTCAGCCATGGATGTTTCTGCTTTTACCTAATGAAGGTTCAACATTCACTTCTTTTCCAATTTTTGCTGCCTTTAAAATAATATGCCAAAGACCCCACTCCATTACTGTTGCGGGGAGAGAAGCATCACATATACTTAAAACCAAGAGTATAAAGTAGGTTTTTGAGCTCTGGAAAGTCATTGAGTTCGTGTCAATATCAAAAGTCTTTAAATAAAAACCACCCTAAAATGAAAATATGTCAAGAGGAGTAAGGTCCTTGCTCTTTCATGGTCGCCTATGAAAACCTGTTGTTATCTTTCAGAAGAGAAAAACAATCTGGCTTGTTTACAAGCTTGTTGTGGAGGCTTCTCAGAAACAAGAGAATTTGCTCAGTCTGTACGTGTTTACACTTCATAAGAACACAGAGGACCTACTTAATTCCTGGAAAGTGTTTCTTTAAAGGAATATTTATTTTAAAACAAAAGTTATTGAAAACGTTTGCATGAGCCATTCCAAAGTAGCTGGTCACAGAAACCTGGATTATACCCCCAGGTGCAGACTAGCCCCCAAGAAACAGCAAGATGAAGAGAACGCATGCTTGTGCAGAGGACGTGGGTAGGCCTGAGGCTGATGAAGACGTAAAAACTGAAGAGTCATGGCGGAGAAACATTTCAGATCTCACACCTTCGAGGCCCCTCAAGGCATAGGCTTAAGAAAGAAGCAATCAGGCCATCCCGCCGCTCCGCAGTCAAATGAAGGGGGAGTGGAGGGACCAGGGATCCCGCCCTCTAATCCGGTGCCGGGCTGGGGCAGGGATCCCGGAGAACTGACTTTGCGCACACAACACTGCAGAAGTTCACAACTCCCAGCAGGCATAAGCCCTCACCGCACCCCCGTCCGCACACACATGCACACCCCAACCCATACATATGTGACCACACTGTGAAAAGCAACAACAGCCAGGAAGCTTGCAACTTGCGAGCGCGCACTCACCCTGGGCCGGGGCGCCCAGGCAGCCCTCGCCAGCTTCGGCCCCCGGTCGGGGCCCCGGACCCAGGGCTTCGCCGGCCTCGGACATGGGCCGCTCCACCACCAGCTGCCTAGCTGGCCGCCCCGCCGGCGCTGCGTGCAGGGCACGGGCTGCTGCTCCTGGACGGGAGAAAAGGAGTTGCTGTAGCAAAGCACACCACCCCTGCACACCATGCCCTCCCCCGCCGCTGCCCTCCCCCAAACCCCACCCCGGGGAAGTTTTGATTTGAAACCAGGGAGAAGAAGGGATCGCCCGGCCAGCTGACGGCAGCGGAATCTCAGGAAGTGGCTGGGGGGGCTGGGGAACTGGGAGGAGGAGGGTCCTCCAGGGGAGAAGGAAGTGGATTGAGGAGAAACTCCAGGGAAAGGACTAAGCCCCCTCCTCCTGGCCCGGGAGACCACCACCTACCTACCTCGGCATCCTCCCACCCACAACTCGGTCAAAGCCCATTTCTCCTCCTCTTCCGCCCGGAAAAGTTAGCGAGGCTCCGGCAAAGCTCGCTTCTCGCCCCGGGACCCTGACGGTGAGGGCCGCCGGCCGGTCCCGCGCGCCTCCCTCCCTCCGGCTCCGCGCGCTGGCGGCCCCGGGCTGCCCCCGGACTGCGGCCCCGCCCTCTCCGGCGGCTCCCCGCTCCCTCGGAGCCTGCTTTACCCCGGCCTCCACTCCTGCCCTCCCAAAGCACTTCCTCGTCGGGCGCTCTTTTCATCACATCCGGACGCAGGCCTGGGACTCTTGGCCCGCGGCCCCGACCTGGCCGGCTTCGCGCTCCCTTGCGCCCCACTCGGCCTGGGTCCGGAGGCCGTAGCTGGGGGCAGAGCGGGGTTCCCCCGCAGGTTAGGGGAAGGGCTTAAACAAAGGGTCCCGGGCTGCCAAGAGTAGCTTCCCCCACCCCTTTACACCCCACACCCCCACCTCAGCCATCCTATCCCCAGTCTCCCAAATACTCTTCCCAGCACAGCACAGAACTACTGAAATTCGGGGGGTGGAGTGGGGAGGGAATGAAACTTTGGTGGGACAAAGTATGGTTGTGTAACCTTGACCCCTAGCTGTATAATCAGAGTTACAGAATTTCAGTGTGTAATCTCTTGATCTGTAACTCTGAAATTCCCTTTATGCTGTTTTTCAGTTCTTTGTTTATTTGGGTCAAACTGGTTTTTGGATCTGGTAAAACCAGTTGCAGTTGCATGAATGCACTGGAGGCATCCAGGCCGGCAAGGTTGAGGATGCCCGGCCCAAGGCAAGCCAGGCCCATTGCAGGTCCAATGCCTGGACTGCTCACTTCTGTGTGGCCAGATAAGCTTGTGATTGGAAACAAATAGCAGATCAACGCTCCACTTATAAATGAAACTTTCTGATTGTAGCTTGATCTGATGAGACAAGAAAAGAGTAAAGTAACTTGCAGATATAAAATGTTTAAGTAATACATTCAGATAACTTTTGCTCTTTATTAAATTGAGCAAAATGCAATTCATTTGTTCAAAGCTAGAACTAAGTCATTTTTTTGAATTTCTAGGACAAGAGAGGAATCACAGTAATGTTATCAAAAGTGAAGAAAATGTAGATTGGATGCATCTCCTTAGATGTTTCATTAAGTAGTCCAGCGATCAGTTCTAAAAAGAAAAAGAAAAAAAAATTGTAATTAATTCCAATTGATTGAGTAGAACAGTTTTTTTTTTTTAACTTTTAAAGAGTAAATGCAGCCAACCTTACTTTCAGTTAAATCTGAAAAACACTGCCTTTGAAGTTTCTGAGGATAGTTACTTAGAGGATACTCTTGTAAGACAATGACATTTTGCCTAATGACCTATAACAAACAAATGCCTTTTCATTTTCTGTTATTTAGAGATTTCAGAAGTGATGTGTATAAAAGTGCCTTCACTCTTCTGAAAACTTGCCTAGGAGCCTGGCCTATTTAGAACCTGCTTGACGAAAGCAGGACAATTCCCAGGACCATTAGATAATTAGAGAAAAAACATGTAGGAAGCATCACTGCCTACTGCAGCATAACCTGCAACTAGAAGAGTGGGCTAGAAAGCAGTGTCCCAGTTGTGTGGGACACTAAGATGTTGTAGGGTGGAAACAATTATCTTCTTCCTTTCTAAGTTCTTCTGGCTGAGCTAATAATAAAATTAACATGGGACAGGTTGATAAAATGAACACATTTATTACATATGACATATGGGGATTTCATACAAATATGAGACCCAAGAACTCATTGGACAAGAGAGGACTATGCCATTTTAGATGTAAAGAGAAGTTTGGGACTTGAAAGGGGGCAAGCAAGCGCTTGGTAAATATCTGTTTGCTGGATCATCTTTAACTTTTTGGACACAGTGGCAACATGAATCAAATGGGCCTTGCTAGGTTCCTCCCTATCACACCCAGTTCATATTAAACTGCAGTTCACTACGATGATAGTGCCCTTCCTAGAGTAGATCCTCTATTTAAATTATTTTAGGCAGTTAGGGAGAAGATGGAAAGTTCTTTCTGAGTCTTTTATTTAGTAAAACATCAGGTTAAAATAATCAACGTAAGTATTTTGGGGTGGCAACTCTCCTTCCCCCAATGTTAAAGTCCATGGATATCAATAAGGTACAGTGCTTCTTAAGGAAATCATAGTTAGTAATAAATAATTGTTCATTCAAATTCACACAGTAATTAAGGTGACACAAAATGGTAGGCAATTTGTTAAATACTCTTTGAATTAAGTTTAAACATCTTAACCTTCAATAGGGAAAAATAAATTTAAATAAAAGCATTAAGAACAAAGGATTATGTGGTAGAATTACGAAGATAGTCAAATGTTGCATCTTGCTCTGCAGTGCAAATTTGGTCAGATAAATCAACCTCTCTATGCCTTGGTTGCCTCATTAAGTGAAAATAATAAAAGCAATTCTTCATCTGATCCCATTAGAACAAAGTAAAATAATTACCTTATGTCTTCTGAAAGAATATCAGATTTGAGGAAAGGTACTGAAAGATACTGATTATTATTATTTTATGGCAGAAGCATTTTGATGGGTAATGTAGAACATGGCATAATGATTATTTCACAAGGACCATCAAAATACCAGGTAACCATGCACTTTGCACAAATTATCCCCATGAATTGTTCCATGGCCCTATCAGTAACTTGCCAGGATTGTACCTCTAGAATGTAGAGCTCAAGTTTGTCTGCCTGCAAGGCTATCCTACTTCATTAGGTAAACTCAGCTCTCCCCTCTGGAAGGACCTAAAAGCCCATAAGCTTGGTGTCTGATACACTAGGAATTAAGTATGGACACCTATTCTTAAATTTCCCATTTGCCTCATCCCTTGCTGTATCTGTTTAGTCTTTCTGACTAATCACTTAGCCTGGCTCCCAGGAAGCACTACAATGCCCTCATTCTCTCATTCTTTTATTCGACAAACATGTATGAAAGTTGAGGGCCATGTCAGGGGTGCTAGCAGTGAAGATAATAATGTGTCCATTGTCCTCATGTACTTCACAGTCTAAATTCTCAATCTTTCTAATGTCTAGAGCCTAAGACATTTGGAAAACACCAATATTTACATTATAATTCATTAACAGTAGCAGAATTACAGTTATGAAGTAGCAACAAAAATAATTTTGTGGTTGAGGGTCACCACAACATGAGGATCTGCATTAAAGGGTCAAGGCATTAGAAAGATTGAGAACCTTTAGAAGAAAATGTATGTGCAACCATTTATAGCAGTCACTGCATGAGATGCCAAGGGAAGTGTGGGATGCTATAATACCTAGCAGAGAGATGTAGTCTCATCTAGGAACCAGGGAAACATCTCCACTGACACCAGAAGCAGAAAGGCAAAGAGGAGAAAAGATGCTTCAGGAGCCGAGACTGGTTTGGCTCAGTGGATAGAGCGTCGTCTTTCGGACTGAAAGGTCTCAGGTTCGATTCCGGTTGGGGGCATGTACCTTGCTTGTGGGCACATCTCCACTGTGGGGTGTGCAGGAGGCGGCTGATCGATGTCTCTCTCTCATTGATGTTTCTGACTTTCTATCTCTCTCCCTTCCTCTCTGTAAAAAATCAATAAAAGATATTTAAAAAAAAAGATGCTTCAGGAAAAGTTGCAGTGTGGGTAGAAGCCCAGAGTTTTGAAGGTAGCCTAGCATCTTAGAAGAACTGAAAGAAGATGATGACCAAAAGAGGATAATCAAATGAAAAGAGGAGAGTGATGGGGGCTGAAGTTGAAGAGAAAATCATAGCAAGGAGGAGTATTTTCATATTTGAACAAGGAGGATATATTATCCAAATTTCTATTTATAAAAGACACTCTGGTATAATGTGTACAATAATTTGGAGGCACAAGATTGGGCTCGGGTGTTCAATTAGGAGGCAAGAAGTGATATTGGCAAAAGAAATAGAGAACTAGACTGAGTAGAGAATGAGGGAGCTGGAGGATCAAGGATGACTTTCAGGTTTCTGCTTCTAGATGGAAACATTCAGGAGAATCAGGTTTGGGGGAAAGCTGCTGAGTTAATAATGTACGTAGTGTAGTGTCTGAGATGCCTGCATGACAGCTAATTGGGAACCATCTCATAGGCTCCTGGACCAGTGTTGGAATATGAGCACATAGATGGTACTTTACTAGCTAGAATGTTATGGGTGCAGTGTAAGAGCAGAAGAGCTAACACACACCTATTCCCTGAATCTCAAACCAAATGTGTCCTTAATGGCCCTCTCCCTTTCTCCACACTCTCCCCAATGTCATAATACTGTTATCGGCCTGTCTTTGAGAATTACTGTTATTTAATTACTACTATTGCCAGTGTTCTACCCATCATTCCAGATGCCTCTGGGTATCACATGAATGGTCTTTATTAAGTCAGATTTTGCCATGGCTCATACTATACCAGTGGTCAGCAAACTCATTTGTCAACAGAGTCAAATATCAACAGTACAACGATTGAAATTTCTTTTGAGAGCCAAATTTTTTAAAACTGAAACTTCTAACACCACTTCTTCAAAATAGACTCCCCCAGGCTGTGGTATTTTGTGGAAGAGCCACACTCAAGAGGCCAAAGAGCCACATGTGGCTCGCGAACCACAGCTTGCTGACTATACTAATCTGGATGGGTAAAAACCTGGCATGGGGACCAGTCTTCCACTGAAGGCACTATCCCTGACTCAAAGTCTTCTGCCATTAAAGTCTCAATGTGCCTTACAGCCATTCCTACTTAATGATGCACACACTAATGATGATACAGTAATATGTGAACCCATTGTACAAGAGGACTGACATGAGCCACGCAAATAAACTAATTGGAGTGTGTAGAAAGTATCCTTATGTCACAGTGGTTCTCAATCTTTTTAAGGCTGCGACCCTTTAATATAGTTCCTCATGTTGTTGTTACCCCAACCATAAAATTTTCATTGCTACTTCATAACTGTAACTTTGTTACTGTTATGAATCTTAATGTAAATATCTGTTTTCCGTTGGGCTTAGGCTCTACAGCAAGTGGTTCTCAACCTGTGGGTCACGACCCACAGATTGAGAACCGCTATCAGGATCAAATGAACAGGTTTCTAAAAGCCCATTCTTCAAATAGAGCACTTCCTTTGTTTTCTACCTTAAGTAGTAGCCCTTCCCCTACATTTTTAATTTATATATATAATATACACATATAAATAAGAAATTCCCAAGAAATTCTAAGACCATCAGAAAACACAGATATTTACATTACGATTCATAACAGTAGCAAAATTACAGTTATGAAGTAGCAACAAAAATAATGTTATGGTTGGGGGTCACCACAATATGAGGAACTGTATTAGAGGATCGTGGCATTAGAAAGGTTGAGAACCACTGCCTTATGAACTACTTAACCTTCATCATTCACTCATTTATTGTTCATCAAACATTTATTGTGTGCCTCTATATGCTAGGCCAGATGTTATGTTCTAGTGAACGACAAATAATTTGATGTCTTAAAAGGAAACTATATTAATTTTCACTTGGGCAAAGACTTATCTGCCTAAGGAAAGTCAAGGTGACTATCATTACATAGTTATCTGAACCAGAGATCTACAAGTGAAAGATATAACTGTGCATGTGTCCCAGGAGGTACACAAAACAGTTACCTGGAATGTGAGGAAAAAATATTAGAATGGGCATTTATATTTGATTTCTTACTTGTATCTTTTATGTTCAAGTATGTTTTATGATGTATATAACATTATTTCAAGAGTACTTGTGTATAATTTGTAAATAAACATTTATTAGGGGTTTTGCTAAAAAATACTTTATTGCTTGCTCTGTGGGGAAAAAAAAGTGTAAGTGTTTTAAATCACTTAAGGTACATTCATTCAGTTATTCCCAGATTTTACCAATGTTAATTATTTAAAAAAAGAAAAAAACCACACTTATATATACTGACCTCATTTATGTAGGAGTATGACTTTAAGAAATTCCCAAACCCAAAAACATAGAAAACAGAAAATAACCTTAAGCCTCTAAATACCTAAAATAACGTTAATGGCCTTCATAGAGTACCAACATAATGGCCACTGACTTTCTTCAATACTATTTGGCAGGAGGGGGAGAGGAAGAGGGGGTACATACACTTCTAAACAAACTTTATTTTCTATTGTTTCAGCTCCCAGAAAATTTAGGGCTCAGGGGCTTTGAGAAAAAGAGGTTAGCTAAGGGAGCTATTAGGTCAAAAGAAATGACAGCAGAAGAAATGACAGTTGACAGACATGGAAGATACAGGAAAATAAACACGTCATAAGAATGCCTTTGTGAATTCAGCTCAGGGAAACAGTGCAGTGGCTGTTCCTAATGAGAGCCTGAGTCATTAAGGAGAGTCAGTTGCCTTTGCGCTGCATTCAGTTTAGGGAAGCAGGTCAGTATTTTTACATTTTAGGAAAAATCCCACCATAAAAAAAAAACTGTTGCTACTTGAAAGAATAATTTTTACAGAATTACATTTTTTATAGATGCAAGGAAAATGAGCAATTGTGGTTTTAGGGCAATGTGTTTAACTGTATTTTCCAACTCCTAGTGCTCTGTTTGAAGAGAAGAGATCAAGTGGACAGCTTTCTAAAAGCCCGTTCTTCAAATAAAGCACTTCCTTTGTTTTCTACCTCATGTCGTGGTCCTTCCCCTAAATTTTTAACACAGGAAATTGGTTCTTCCACTTTTTAAACATTTGAAAACTATTCATCTTGCCCAAATGCCCCATATACATAGGAAGAAATATAAAGACATAAAGTTTATTCATTAGGTTCGACAAACATATATTGAGTGTTTATGCAAAACCATATGCTGAGCACTAGGATTTCAGCACTAGAGGACATGCTGGGAGCTCCTGTGTAAGGCTAGAGGTGAGGGAAGAAAGCAGTATGGGAGAGTGGGAGAGGGACAGTCACATAAATAATTACTGTACTCCAGGGGGACAGAGGAAGCAGAACCTAACTGTTAAGGCATAGGTGGGCGAGTCGGTGATATTTCAAGGGGGAAGGTGACACCAAATTGACTATTGTTTGTCAAAGAGCTTAGGGAATTCCAGATAGAAGAGTTGATGCCTACAAAGGCAGAGTGTGAAAGCCCCAGAGTAGTTAAATGACTTGGTGGAAGTCTTGTTGTGCATTAATACTGAGCCAGCGCTGAGAGCCTACGTTTCTTTATAACCAGTTTTCTTGCTCCAGTCATCAGGATAAGGCATGTAAAGGACCCCTTTATTTTTAAGTGGTGGTGAAGCTAGGGCACACCTGATCTTATACTTAGGGGTTTCAAAGATCTTTTGTTGTAATGCGTACTCAAATAACTGGACACAAACTCTCCTGTTGCTGAATTAGCTTTCCTTGTCCTTTCCCTCCAGGCTCTCAGTTGGCTGACTCCAATGGCCTGGGGCACTGGCCTTCAGAGTATTTCCTTGCTGTCACTGTCCTTTGCTGCTTGTGTTTTGAATGAAGGGAGGGAGATGTTAAGGCATACAGTGGCACATGTCAGAAAAGAACATTATGAGTGAAGACAGAAATGAAAACGGGCATATCATATGCAATAGATAATATGAAGGCATTTTCTGGGTACATAGAAAGTAAACCTAGGTATGCCAGGTATTGTGATCAACTGTAAGATGTTAGGTACTCTGCTACACACTGGGATAAAATTAAAAGCAAAACAGATGTGTCTTGGACTTCATAAAATTTTAGAGTCTTGAGGCAGGTAGAGATAGGTCAAGTAATAGCACATACATATATAACTACAAGTAGTGGTTAGTGAAGAAAAATGATGGAGTATTGCGAGAGAGTGTAAGAGGGACATAGAAATGTAGTCCCTGTTCTAAAAGAACTTAATAGTAGAGTAAGTAAAAGTATCAAGTAAAGCCCACAGTGATTAAGCATCAACATATGAATCAGGAAATCACGGTTCAATTCCCAACACATGCCCGGGGTTGTGGGCTTGATCCCCAGTGTGGGGCATGCAGGAGACAGCTTATCAATGATTCTCTCTTATCATTGATGTTGCTATCTCTCTCTCCCTCTCCTTTCCTCTCTGAAATCAAAATTAAAATATAATGTGACTCATACTATTAGGTAGGACACAAAAGGCAGCAAGAAACCCAATCTGTAGAGAGAAGAATCTAAAGAATCAAATGTGTCTGAGGAAAACCCTGAATGAGGACTTCAACACAGGAGCAGGGAAAAGAAAGAAGGATGAAGGGCAAGTGCAAAGGTACTGGGGAAGGTGAAGCTGGCACATTCAGAGAACTTCAAACTTTATGTATTTCTTTCAACATGTAAGCCTACATCAAAATAGCACCACACTTCCACAATGCTGAAGCTCTTCATTCATTTCAGAATTATATTAGAGGGGTTTATGACTAAGTTTTTTATCCCCTCACAATGAGCCTTTCTCTCAGTTTCCCCCAGATGATCAAACAAAAACTCATAGGAAGTATTCCCAAGATGCTATTGGCTATATACACCTGATGGCAGAGAGAGAGAGAGAGAAAGAATATATGCCTAGAAGGTTCACTTATATTTATACCATAATCTGCAACACCACCAAGAGAAAAATGTGCATAGTGCTGTGTCGTCACTTGGTATCATCTCTTTTTAATCTACAGCTTTTATTTTTTAGACTCTAAAGAGCAGAAAAATCTCTTCTGAGACTTTCTATAATCAAGAAGGTGGCATTTGAAAAACCCTCTAATATGTAAAAGATACATTTTTTAAATAAAAGAGGGAAGGCTCCTTATAAAAATATGATTATAAAATTGTCCTATAATAAAAGGCTAATATGCAAATTGACCAAACAGCAAAATGACCAGTCACTTTGATGTGCATTGACCACCAGGGGGCAGACACTCAATACAGGAGCTGCCCCCTAGTGGTCAGAAGCCAGGCTTATAGTTGGCAAGCACAGCGGTGGTGGCAGGGGCCTCTCCCACCTCTGGGGCAGTTAGACATCCCCCAAGGACTCCCAGACTGCAAAAGAGTGCAGGCCAGGCTGAGCTCCTCCCCTTACTTCCACCCCCCCAAGCATGAATTTCACGCACCAGGCCTCTAGTTTCAAAATAAAAGAAAATGAACTATATAAAACAATCATTCATGACTAAGATAGTAAGAAAGGTAAGGTTGAAACAAAGTATGACCAAATGAAACTCTAGTGTTTTCTAGTACTAGAATAGTGCATCTGGTCTGTGTGGAGACCTGGAGTGCCCTTTTCTTAGATGCTAGCTGACAAACACTACTGTGGTCATTTAATGTTACTGGCACTAAACCTCTTTCATGCAAAGATGTGAATATCTTCACAACCAGGACACAACTTTTTAAGACCACTAAGGCTTTCATTTTCTGATAAAGCAGTCCTTGGAGAAAGTCTTGGATTTTCTTAGCATCACTTTTTAAAAGCTATTTTAAAAATGTAGTATAATTCCTAAAGTAAGAATAACAATAAAACAAGGCTATCCGGGATTCTTAAATAAGTATAAAGAACATAAATTGCCCCCCTTGTTTGACTCTGCTAAAGTCATGCTTTCCAATTCTCAGTGGTTCTTAAGTCAAGGAGCAATATCTGTTCCCCAGTCTTTCACACCAGTCACAGTACTGTAGACAATGGGGCAAGAGAAAAAGAGAAGATTGATAACAGAATTTGAAACCTTCATACAAAAGAAAGATGAAAATGGCAGTAAAACACTTAACAATTTGAACTATTTCCCTAGTAGCCTTTGAAGTAAGGTTATAGATACAAGGGAGAAAAAAAAACAAAAACAAAAAAAACACACCTTTAAGCAAGATGAAGTGAAAGAAATTGATTTTTTTGGTCTCCGAGAAGCTTTTAACATAATATTTTTGGTTTGTTAAATTTTCTACAAAGAGTGATAACTTCTACTTATAAGGATCTTGCTTCCAAGATTATGTGTAATACATAATTACTTGACTCATAAATCCTATATAATAAAGAGATAATATGCAAATTGACCATCACACCTTCACACAAGATGGCCGCCCCCATGTGGTCATCAAATGGCTGCCACCATGTGGTCACAAGATGGCCACCACAAGATGGCCAACAGGGAAGGGCAGTTGGGGGTGACCAAGCCGACAGGAGAGGGCAGTTGGGGCTGATCAGGCCAACAGGGGAGCAGTTAGGCATCGATCAGGCTGGCAGGCAGAAGCAGTTAGGGGCAATCAGGCAAGTGGACAGGCGAGTGGTTGGGAGCCAGCAGTCCTGGATTGTGAGAGGGATGTCCAACTGCTGGTTTAGGCCTGATAGAGCCTAACTCTGCAGTTGGACATCCCCCCAAGAGGTCCCAGATTGGAAAGGGTGCAGGCTGGGCTAGGGACACCCCCTAGTGCACAAGTTTTGTGCACTGGGCCCCTAGTATATTAATAAGCATTTTTACCTGTCTATGTACATGTAGTTTAATGTATTCAGTAGAAGCCCTATGGTAATTTCAAAATATTGAGTAAAAGAGACACAATTTATTCTATTAGAAATAGTTTCAAACTCATTTTGTTTCCCCATTTTAAGTGCACAATAGAAATAATGTAAGTAATACATTTTTACAAATCAATATTTCAGAAAAACAATTTTTAAGTTAAATAATGACTTTTGATGATTTTGAATGAGTTCTGTCACTGAAAAATCAAGCCTACAAGTAATTAATTGTCTATACAATCAAGTTACATCTACTGTATTATAAAAGCTATTATAATAAACCATATATGGATTTATATTTCTGGAAAATGATCCAATTTTCTAAGAAAATTGAATTAAAATAATTATTTAAACCTTATTTATTTTAGTACTTAACTTTATAAGCTGTAATGAAAATTTAATAATGTTTAACTTTAAAAGATTGCTTTGTTCCCCTGTTAATTAATATTGATGGAGCCGATTGGAGTCTGAGGGGTACCCCTGCTTCCCAGTGTACCTATGTCCTCTGAATAGCCTCCCTTCCCTGTTCCACCAAAAGTTGTGAACCCTGTTGAGCACACTCAACTGTCTATGGTAACAACTATAATAGATCCTGTAAAATGCATCTGTTTGACTTTCTGGAGACAGTTTTGTGAGATACCAGTCTAGAGAACTACTTTTAGCAACTCTTAAATGTGGCTAACAGAAACCAAAGACCAAGCTGAGCGTAATTAAAATGGTTCATTTTCTAAGATAATGGCAGGCAATGTGGGAGGACTGGATGCCACCAGAATCCAATTTTAGTAAATAACTCATCAGATGTGAGAATGATGTAGGTGTAAAACTATACAGGGGCAAGTGCACTGATACTGTTATCAGTCAAATCCACAACACATGTGTGGTTTGGGCCACACAAATACTTTTATTTTTTCATAGACAAATGGCATTTAAACATTTCAACATAAATTTATTTTCTTCAACAACATTTTTAGGTTATTTTAGGTAACTTTTAAGTACAAAGAGGAGTGTTGGAAAAATATAGCAGAGAGCATGTGACAGAAGTTAACTTCAGCTGTAATAGGCCAAATTGCCCAATAATATCATTGTTGTGATATCATTTCCAAAACAAACAAACAAGTAAGTCATAATTTAAATGTAATCATGAAAAACATCAGTTTTATTCAAAGTCACGCTAAATAGAGCACTAATATTCTGTAATCTCTAATAACTTATCTTTCTTCAGCATTCTAAGAAGCTCATTGCTTCTAATTACTCTTCCCTTTCAGAAATTCTTTTGTTATTCTGGGTGATTAATGCCATTCTGTTTAGCTGTGTAATTCTTAATCCTGGTCCACACAGAACTGATGAAGCATCCAGATGGAACCTAACAACTACACATTCTTCTTCTCCATGGGCGTTTCAGAATCCCACCTCATTCTATATCAGAGCTTGGATATCCACACCTTCCCAAGTTGCTATGTAACAAAGGGTACATTTTAGGTAGTAATTAACTGTGGGAATTGCTTGATGCATATCAGGATGGAGAAAATAGAAGGCTCTAGGATATAGGGATGAAGTGTTCTAAAGAGACACATGGAAAAAGAAGGGAGCAAAGTTGTTGAAATGAAACTTGCTAAGCTGGAACACCAGAGATATAAAAGTATATTAAACCCTCAATTTTGCAAACTTAGATTTAATGTGTGTCATGCCAGCAAGCGAAGGATTCGGTGATCTTGAGGAGGGGCAATGAAGGATTAAAGAAGACAGACAAGAAAATACAGCTGGAGCTTGACTGATCTCCCATGCCTGGATGAGGACACAGAAAGACACAGCCTGCAAGCCAAGGCTTTATTTTATAGTGAGATCAAAACAAGGGAAGTGGTCAACATGTTTACAATGTTCTTGTGAGTTTCACCTTGTTTTGGCAGCAATTGCTGCACCTCCCACAGCTCATTAGCTACTTAGAAAGGAACTAGGGAGGACTATAAGATCAAGCTTAATTATGCAAAGAGGGCTCTGCCCTCCAAGCTGGCACTTGTGGGTGGCCATGCCACAGGTCAGTCCAAGGCTTAACCCTATAGCTGCTCCCTTTATAATGGACTTTGGATTTAATGGACAAAATTTCTGGTCCATTATGTTACATGTGAAAATTAACACCCTATTAATTTTAAAATGCCTTTTAACCTAGATTTGCTTATAATTAAATTAACAGGTTATTAATTCACTGTGATTTTTAACAAATCTTAGTGACTAAGCTATAAGTTGGGAAAAAAACACTGTGTTAATATCACTGACATAAATAAATATTGCACATCTACAACTGTTTTCTACATATTTAAATCCAAGGGTCACTGCTTGTAAACAGTGTTTAGCGAAAGATTAGCATGTGATTACACCGCATTGCCGAAGGTGATTAGTTCTATTCTCACGCGCAGTGACTTTCTGCAGTGGTTTTAATGCACACAGGCCAATGTTCTGATGTTAACTAAGCAATATCCCAGTCTTGTGCATTTGTTTATGGTGGAACCTCGGTAGGCTGTTCAAGAAGTTATTTGTTCAAAAACCAAATCATTTTTCCCATTAGAAATAATGTAAGTTGAATTAATTTTTTCCAGACCCCCCAAACGATTCCCTTTCTTCCTTATTTACAGTGCATGTCTAATGTACTGTTTAATCTATAAACAAACACAACACTTCTTAAGTTTAAGGAAACACCCGCTACTAGCCTTAAAGGAATCACTTTCAGCACTCATGCCAGGGGTGTCTTTCAGGAGATCATTATGCAACATCTTCCCTTTTTCACATGTCATAGTCTCCAAAATTCTGTCACCAGCTAACTGCTTTCTTTTCTGCATTTTCTTTTGTTGTTGTTGTCAATACTCACCTGAGGATATTTTTTTCCCATTGCTTTTCAGAGAAAGTGGAAGGGAGGGAAGTGGAGGGAGAGGGAGAGAGAAAGAAACTTTTATGTGAGAGAGACACATCAACTGGCTGCCTCCCGCATGCGACCCACCAGGGTGTGGAGCTAACTCGCAACCCAGGCACATGCCCTTGACTGGGAATCAAACCTGTGACCCTTTGGTGTGCCGGCCAACACTCTAACCACAGATCCACACTGGCCAGGGCTAACTCCTTTTTGTTTACATAAATCAATAGCCAGTTTGTCTACCTCTTTGGTTACCTGGGATCATTGTTTCACACCATTAGCAACATTAGCACTCTTGATGGCCTCTTTATGTTTTGAAATTGTGGTAATTGTCCATTTCATAAACAGCAAAAGCAAAACAACAACAAAAATTTCACAGTAAAATTTCCTGTGATGTTAACAACATAAGGTTTAGCAGTAAACTAACTCTTATAGGTACATTCTCTCCTTTGTTTGTGGCCTGAAAGATGCTATTTGTCATGCTGATGTATCAGCATGAAAGGGTTGTCAGGCTGAGAACCAAAGTTTGTTCAACAGGGGAGACATTTTTTAGGTGAACAGCTTGCTCAAGAATGGAATTGTTCAAGATGGGAGACATTTGAGAATCAAGGTTTGACTGTACTCTTGGTTACTGCATGCATTTACTAGACTTATTCAGTATAAATTTAAAATTACAGTAATACATATAGAAAACTTTTCTGTGAAATTAATCTTTTTATACATACTTAATTTTAATTACACAAACATGTTTACATAAGTAAATTTTTGTATATAAGGTGAACTAATTCTCTTCCCTCACGGTTTTCTTTCTCAGGTGAGATTATGTGAGGAAAGTACATATTTATCTCCAGGATAAGCCTTTAAAGTTTTCAGCACAGTCCCTGCAGGTGCTACCACTGCACCGCAGGCACAAGGGTCATGAAATACAGAAAAGCTCACCTTTCCCAGTCCTTTGTCTCAGGAGAATTTCAAGACCAGTGACCTCCTGCAATGAGACCAATTTTGAGCTTCTTCTCTTTTTTCGGGGTCTTTCTCCACAGATGTCCCCAAATTCTTCTACAGCTCAGATAATTTGGACTGCACTGACCTTCTTAGACAAATGTACTGACAGCAGACACTGTCACATTCCCAAGGACCAAAATCTGAACTCAACTCACATAAATATACTAGGAAGTCTTCATACTAAACCCTTACTTCACCTGACAATCACTTAGGGCACTTACTTAAACCAATATTGATATTTGACAGGGTCTGTGGGGAAGAACATAAGTGATGATTAATTTTTGACACTCTGCAGGAGATCCTATTTAGAAGCCTTGGCTGAGAACCACTTTTATAAACCTTGCTTCTTAAGCTTTAATTGCATAAAAAACACTTGGATGGATGTTAAGTAGACTTATTTTGATGATCATTTGACAATATATACTAATATCAAATCATTATAATATAAACCTAAAATTAAAATAATGTTATATTTCAATTTTATCTCAAAAAATCACTAGGGAATGAACAATAAAATAAAGTAAAAAATTCAAAGAGGCTGAGACCGGTTTGGCTTAGTGGATAGAGCATTGGCCTGCAGCCTGAAAGGTCCCAGGTTCAATTCCGGTCGGGGGCATGTACCGTGGTTGCAGGCACATCTCCAGTAGGGGACGTGCAGGAGGCTGATCAATTTCTCTCTCTCATCGATGTTTCTGACTTTCTATCCCTCTCCCTTCCTCTCTGTAAAAAAATCAATAAATATATTAAAAAAAAACATTTTCAAAGAGGAACATTAGTCTTTCTTGGAGCTCTTAACCCTAGCCTGGAATATGACCTGGATTAGTTGACTCTTCTAGGAAGGAAACACCAGTGAAAATAACACTAAAAAGAGGTCCTAGATTGTACTTTGTTTTCTTTTGCTCAAGGTCTAGGCTACATTTGAAGAAAAAGCAATTCTTATTTTTTTTCATTTCAATAAATAAAAATAGATGTGGTTAATATAAGAAAAAAACTCCTAAGTTGCTATCAGATGTTCGAGGTAGTAGTGTTGGAAAAGTAAAGGTATTCCTTTCCCCACTGAGTATTGTGGGTGGACTCCAACTGTACAGTATCTTGAGAAAAATAAATTTCTGAGATTTGCATGGGAGGTCTTTGGGTTTCTGAAGTCCCACGTCTCTTAAGCCAGTTCTAGAAGAAGTGTAGCTGGGGATTTCAGTAAGGCTGAATTCAGAGCCAGTGTCCAGAGTTTCCCTCCTGCTACAGCTGGGTCCAGTTCAGCATCAGGTTATTGCAGTCCACCATTAAATTGTGTGTATGTGTGGGATTCACATGGCTGTGGGCCAAGTGAGAGAATGCAGGGGAGCAGCGGTGTGAGTCAGAAGTCAACCAGGAGAGAAAACTCATTTGTTTATGGGATTAAATAACCCAAATTTCATGCCCTTGCAGTGGCCACACCTATTATGGTCAATGGCCTATCCCAGGTATGACTGACACGCAAGTACCTTCCCTGTCACACCAAGTTCACTGAGCATGTGTCTATCTCCTACCCATTGGACTCCTGGGGTGTGTAAAGTTATAGCTTCCTGGTAAAGCTGCCCACATGACATGTCTATAATATCTGGCCTTCCCTTTACTCCTTTCCTGTTATTAATAACCAGGTTAATTCCAATGGTATCAGTAGTAGCTGCCCCAGTTACAGACTTTTCTATCCCAGGAACAGAGATAGAAACATTGGAATGAGGCATTCAGCTAGGCCCGTGGTCGGCAAACTACAGCTTGCAAGCCACACGCAGCTCTTTGGCCCGTTGAGTGTGGCTCTTCCACAAAATACCACGGCCTGGGCAAGTCTATTTTGAAGTGGCATTAGAAGTTTAAGTTAAGAAAATTTGGCTCTCAAAATAAATTTCAATCATTGTATTGTTGATATTTGGTTCTGTTGACTAATGAGTTTGCCGACCACTGAACTAGGCTTTTGTAGTTTTATTGCCAATACAAAAACCCATTTATGATCACTAACTCTTTTCTCATCATAACACAAATGGAATATGATTTTTAAAAACCAAGAATTTTTCAATAGATTCTAGTCATTTTAAATATAAATTAGTGTTTGAATACATACTGCACCCAAAGTTTTAGTTGAAAGACATGGTAGTGTTGTCATGTCCATATGCCTCTAATTGCACCAACTTGCACTGTTCTATTGAAACACACCAGAGGGGCATTGAAACATGCAATTTTTTCATCCAGATATTTTAAATGCATGCAGGCACCGTAGTCGACTATTAACACTGATGATTAAAAATAGGCCTCATTCTTCAGTATAAAGATCAAATTTTGACTTTTTAATCTCCTTTTATTTTGGCCTTATTTCATTTTATTCTGTATTATCTTATGACAGGAAAATGAAACAAAAGGAAAGGGAAGTTAACACACATTGTATTTTAAATTACAGGTTATATGAGCATCAAACATGTCTGTTTTATTTAATTCCTCAGGTTGCTTCTTCCTTGCTTCCAGAAATGTAATACCCATTATAATCCTTGTTTGCAGACACCTTGAAATATTTATTGGATAATACAATACAGATTCTAAAACATAATCTTCTTTTATGAATATCGGCAAAATTTCACCCAGCTCTGTGGAAGATTTAAGAAAAACTGAAGGGTAAGATCAGATATTGTTTATATCTCACCTTCAGCAAGATATAACTTTACTCTTGGCTGACCTTTACAGAAAAGCAATGCTTATGTAACCAAGTAAGCTAAAAACTAAACAGGAAAAGTCACAGATCCTGGAATAAACTACAAACTTACATTATTTGTTAAACTGAGATTTTTTTCATGTTGCTCAAAGAAGTACTAAAGTTTCCCAAATGGGAAAAAATGTGACCAATATTTTATCTTTGCTATCTAAATGTATACATAAATATTTTAACATAAAATAAGTTATTCAGGAGTCTACTATAAAATGCATTTTAGTATTTTGCAATGTTGAGCAGTATTACTTTTTTGTTGACAAAATGAAATTTTTGATTGGCCTACATTCTATATTCATATAAATATTGATTATAGCTAATGCTCATCCTATATTATTTGTACCTAAAACATGCATTCTGAGGTTATTTTTAAACAAATTTGCCTTTGGAAAACTTTAAGAATAGCCTTATCAAGGGGCAGAAGAATAACTTATTAAAATCTTTTTTTAGCTATATCATCTGTAGCATATAATCAGGTTAATAATGGTTCCATTTTTATGTTTAATAAAAAAAGTAAAACAATTTTGCCAAGGAGAAAAAAATAAAAGAAATAGCACAACTTAGAAATGTTTTAAGATTTTGAAAGATTCTGTTATTAGTAACATATAAATAACTTTAGTAAATTGTAACTCCTTTTTTAGGTCCCTATAATCAGAATATCTTTAACTTTTTTTCAGAATTGGGTAGGCATCTAGTATTTCATATTTCATATGCTGCAGAATCTTTATTAAGTCTGTAAGTACTTTTAAAAGTCATTTAAACAATGAAGGTATGACATAAATTACTATTGAAGGAATATGAAAAGAAAACTAAAGAGTGAGAGATAAAATTTCATTGAAATGTATGAAATGACTAAGATGTTAGGTGTTATGTATTTGCAGATGAGTAGGATACAAATTACTTTTAGTGTAGTGGGTGAGATGCAGGTAAGAGATAATTAAAATACAGTGGGCCATGTAGTATAGCATGGAATTATATTCAAGTGAGTCTGGTAGAGGAAGGGTCATTGGAGAAAAATTCTTGTCTGTGAAAAAACAACAATAAACTAAAGGGAATATAACCCATCATAAAAATAAAAGTAAGTTGATATGACTGGAGTAATGGACATCAGAGGGGAAGGGTGAGATTGAAGAAAGAAGCTGATGGAAGATTCCTATAGCCATATAAAGAGCTTAAAGTTATTTCTAAAAGAGCAAAAATAAATAAACCAACAACCACATCAAAGGTTTTGAACAGGAGACTGACACAATTATGTCAGCTTTTATTGGTGATCCTTCTGGTTGCATTTGGAGAATGAAAGGAAGGAATGCAAGACCGAAATTTAGGAGAAGAGTCAGTATTGGGAATTACATTTCCAGATAAAGAGAACAATCAGATATATTTACATAAGAGAAGATGTATATAGGAACAGGTACTCAGGGCTCTGCAGGCTGAGAGGACACACAATCTTCTGCCAGCAAGGTAAGGATGAGGAAAGCTGAGTCTGAAGCCCAGTGGACTCTAGAGAGACAGGATTGGGGGAAGATGTCATTGATGTAAGTCTGAAGTCCTAAGAACCAGAAGCTCCAATATTTGAGGGCAGGAAAAAAAATGGACATCCCAACTCAAGAAGAGAGAGATAGACTAAATCAATTGCATTACTTTGCTAGGACTGCCATAACAAAGTACCACAAAGTTAAATAATAGAAATTACATTTTTCACAATTCTGAGGATCAGAAGTCTTAGATAAAGATGTTGGCAGGGCTCTGGCCAGATTACTTAGTTAGATCATGGTCTTGATAGACCATTGTTGCAAGTTTCATTCCTCATCAGGGCACACAGAAAAATCAACCAATAATGCATGCATAAATGGAACAATAACAATTGATACCTCTCTCTCTCTCTCTCTCTCTCTCTCTCTCTCTCTCTCTTCCTCTCCTTCTCCCTCTCCCTCCCTCCCCTATTTAGGTTGCCTAGCCTATTTAAATTATTTAAATGACCTTCCCTCTATGCCTGTCAGTATCATAATCTCCTCATCATATAAGGACACCCGTCATATGGGATTAGGGCCTATTGTAATGACCTCATTTCAACTTAATTGCCTCTTTAAGACTTTATTCCCTGATAAAGTCACAGATTGAAATACTGGGGGTAAGGACTTCAACATATGAATTTGGAGAGGGAGTACAGAATGTAACTATAGAGAAAAAATAATACCATAAGTTAAGTCTAAATATTTTTAAATAAACATTAATAGGTATTATAAATATAACATAGTAAACATATATCAATAATGATTTATATTTATTTATAACCTTTAAATGGCTAAGAATATCAATATGCTTATATATATCACAGTTGTTGTAGAAGCCAGAGCTGCACAGGAAATTGGTTCTGCATCCCTTTCATCGACACCAAACTATCCTTAATGTGTTTATTGCTAGGAGCTGAGCACTAAAAGGGAAAGAATGTACAGACCCTCGGACTTAATATCTAATTGAAAATCAGTGTACATGTCTAAGAGAGAAAGGAGAATAAATAACAATACAAGTTTGCATGTCCTAAATTCCAAATAAGAGATCATGTGTCTTCCTGATTCTGAAATCATAACAGCCAGCTCTGTGATGGATGACTTCTAAAATATTCCAAAGAAAACTAACATTATTTAAATATGCAGATAATTAGTGGAGTAGAATTTCAGAAAATGGAACAGGAGTGATGCACTTTTTGAAGGTCTCTGATTTCAAATTGTTTGATCTTCCTTTGATTCTTAATGAAGGAGAAATAGAATGTTAAAATAAATGTCCCCAGTTACTTAATAGTTCCTTTATTTGGAGTCCATTCAACTGAGGATTTGATATTAAAAGGAAATTATAATTATATTAAGACATTTTTAAAATATTTGATTGATGCAAATTCAGTGAAAACATTTTCACAACCCCCCCCCCCAAAAAAAAAGCAGGGATGAATTATTTTGACTCCATAATCAACTTTAATGCCTTTTTACTGGCTTAGAGATTTGGCCTAATTCAATTCCGTATTTCACCATCAAAAGAGGAAGTGAGAGGAAAAACAACTTTTATTATGTTTTATGTGTACAGAAGTTTATGATGGAAAATATTTAAAAATATAAAAATATCTTGCTGCCGAGACCGGTTTGGCTCAGTGGATAGAGCGTCGGCCTGCGGACTGAAAGGTCCCAGGTTCGATTCCGGTCAAGGGCATGTAACTTGGTTGCGGGCACATCCCCACTGTGGGGCGTGCAGGAGGCGGCTGATCGATGTCTCTCTCTCATTGATGTTTCTGACTTTCTATCTCTCTCCCTTCCTCTCTGTAAAAAATCAATAAAATATATTTAAAAAAAATATCTTGCAATGTTCAAAATATTAGAGTATTTGATTTTGTGAGGAGAGGGACTGAGAATTGAAGCTAATTAGATTTCTTGTTAGCATTTCAGTATAGTGAATGTAGATAAGGTGTTAGTTTTAAGCATATAGAGACTGTCCAAAAATAAGAGTTTAGGGAGACAATATAGTGTAATGGTTAAATGCTCAAGTTCTGGGATCAAACTACCTAGATATGGACTTCCTGACTTACTACTTGCATGTCCTTGAGAAAATTTTCTTTTTTATACATAATGACTTAGTTTTAGAAGCTGTAAATGGGGATAACAGTGTTATCTGCCTCATACAATAACCACAGGAATTTAGTAGAGAATACATGAGGAAAATACTTGGCACAAAATTAACAATAGATGCTGGGCATTATTGGTAGCCAATAATTTATAATATAATTATCAGTTTCCAAGCAATAATTTTCCACCTCATCAGCATATTAAAATCACCTGAGTATTTATTTAAAAATCTAATATTTGGCCTTATTCCTAGAAATTTTGATTAAACTAGTGACATGTGAGCCCTAGACATCTGTGAATTTTAAATGTTCTTATGTAATTGTAACATGCAAACAGAAATAAAAAGCTTTGATCCAAATAACCCACACAGATGTGCAGCATCAAAATGCTGTCAGTATCTGAGCCAGTCCAGAGTAGTCTTCCCTAAACTATATTCTGCATAATGCTTGTCCATAAAAAGCTCCCTAAAACAAAATAGCTGGTTTGGCTCAGTGGATAGAGTGTCAGGCTGTGGACCAAAGGGTCCTGGTTTGATTCCAATTAAGGGCATATACCTTGGTTGCAGGCTCCTCCTTGGCCTCGGCTCTGGTTGAAGCTCGTGCAGGAGGCAACCAATCAATGTGTTTCTCTCACATTGATATTTCTCTTTGTCTTTCCCTCTCTCTTCCACTCTCCCTAAAAATCAATGGGAATATATTTGGGGTGAAGATTAACAAAAAATCCCATCTAATAAAAGAGAAACATGCAAATTGACCGTACCTCCAATATGCCCACAAGCTAATCAGAAGCAAATATGCAAATTAACCCAACCAAGATGGTGGTTGATTTGTATATCCCAGTGGAGAGCAAATACTGAAGACAGTATAGAAGGAAGCCAAGCACTCCAGAAAGGAGGGAAGCTGTGGAGAAGCAAACAAGCTGGGCAGTGGAGATGGAAGGGAAACAGGTGGGGCAGGAAGCAGGCAGGGCAGGCAGATAAGGGAGGGAAGCAGGCAGGGCAGTGGGAGATGGGAGGGAAACAGACAGGGTAGTGGAGACCACTGCAGGAAGCCGTATTCTTGCAGGAACTTCCTGCAATGGGCTTCTAGTAAATAAATAAAAACTAACTTAACAGAGAAAAATACAGAGTGAACTAAGTTTGAGGATGTATATATTTCTTGCAGTTTCATTTTTAACATTAACATATTAAAATATTTGGGCAGTCCTGCTTTAAGTAAATTTGTTTATTACTAATGAACTCAGATTTCCCCCAAATTTTTGTAATAAGGATATACTTCCTTGAGGAATAGTTAACATTCTGTTCTGTAACACAGGGGTAAGTGTCACCAACTATTGCTCCTATTGGCAACAATATTAATAAAAATAATTGTGTAATTAATATAATATATATTTATTAACACCTGCCAGTTCTACAATCTGGTCTAGGTAGTGAGAATTGAAAGCTGCAAGACACAGTGTTTGGCCATTAGAATCATTGGTAGAAACCATTTTTAAATAGTTACCCTGACTTCACACCAGACCTACTACATATTCTGTTAGAGTGGTCCTACCAAGATAATTCACTGAAATTCTAATAATGACCTGGGTTTGAAAACTATTGATACATTACCTGACCTTTCATATTAAACCATGTAGTTTTAACCTATTTTTAAAATATCCATTGAGAAAATATGCTAAAAAGAGAAACTACTGCCCAATCTTAGACACAGGAAGGAGACACAAGATAGGTGAGAAAATCATGGATGCTTCTCTCTCCCTCTTCCTTCATCTCTGAAATCAATAAAAATATATTTTAAAAAATGATAGGTGAGAAAGGAATAGGACAGGACAGAGGAAATGCAGTATATCTGAGAAATGTACATGTGTGCTGCATATGTGAATGCCTGTGCATGAGGATAAACTATGTGTGTGTGTTTGTGTGTGTGCGCATGCATGTATATGTGTGTTTGCATGAAAGGAGAGATGAGATTAATGAGATTGGCTAGAAAGGGAAAAGAGGTAAATATTGAATCTGTCATTGGCTGAGATCCTATCTTTATTAAAGAGTGGTAAATCTTTCCTGTCCCTTGGATGAAGATATTGAGAGGAGTGAAGGATGAGTGATTAAAAACGTGGGAACTGAATAGTTTAACACAACAAATTTTGAACTTGTTCTCATGAGAGAGAAGTTAGAAATCACCTTGCTTTTTAAGAATATGAAATATTGAGATAATAGATTTAGAACCTTTACACATTTTTTTGTATCTCAGGTATTACCATTTACTAGTAGAAGCAGGTGATGGGGTAAAAGAGAAGTACAAAGGGAAGAACTTTGAAGATGTTATTGTGCATTTTAATTTTTATTTTATTTATGTATTTATTTATATATAATGTTTATTTAGAAAACCATAGAGGTAGAAAAAACAAATGGTAGAAAAATGGGCTCAGGAAACAAGTCATAGAGAAGGGTAAGGATAAATGCTTGAGGGATGAGGGAGAGGAATGAGGAGAGGAAATGGGCCTGGGTGCTGCTGGTGGGAAGAGCACCTACTGTGCTTCCTTAAATACAACTCTTTTAAAGGTGGATCTCATGGATGGACCTGCAGAGTATTATGCTAAGTGAAATAAGTCAATCAGAGAAAGACAAGTACCATATGATTTCACTTATGTGTGGAGAGATAAAATTCATACATACAGAGAACAGACTGACCGCTGTCAGAGGAGAGGTGGTTGGGGGCTGAGTGAAATGGGTGAAGGCATTAAGAAAATAAAAAAAGACTCATGGACACAAACAATAGTTTAATGATTGCCAGAGAGAAAAGGGCCTGGGGAGAGGTAGAAGAGGGTAAAAGGGGAGTAAATTGTGATGGAAGGGGTCTTAACTGGGGTGGTAAGCACACTTAGAGAAAAAGAAAGTAGAATGGTGGTTGCCAGGGCTGGGGGCTGAGAGTAAGTGGGAAAGGTTGGTCAAAGGTCACAAACTTTCAGTTATAAGATGAACAAGATCCGGGGAGCTAATGTACAACATACTGATTTAGTTAACAATAACTCTATTATGTTCTCAAAAGTAGCAAAGAGAGTAGATCTTAAATGTTCTCACAACACAAAGAAATAATTATAATTATGTGAGGCAATATATATATATATATATATATATATATGGGGTGTATTGACTAACCTTATTGTGATAATCATTTCACAATATGTTTGTGTATCAAGTTATCATGTTGTACACTTAAAACTTACACAATGTTATATATCAATTATATTGCAATAAGCTAAGACAAAAGGTATGTTTTATTGGGAACCAGCTTTTACATTTTTGGGTTTCCTTAGAGAGTTTGAGTTCATGTGCTTAACTAAATCTCAGATTAAAACATGGCTTTCTAGATTTAAGCCAGAGAAATCCTCCACCTTACTGTTGGAATTTTGTGGTGAAAATGTGTTCTTGTCCAAAATTGAGATGTTATGCTTCTAAGAATATAGGCTTCATACAATTGTTGGAATTTCTGTTCTGGAGAAATAATGCCTAAGACTGAATCTCTTAGGAAGAAAAATACTTGCATTTAGCATTTAGCAGATACCAACCATGAATAAAATAAATTAAGTAATAACATGAACTGAGTTAGGAAAAATATTTTTTGCTTGTTATTGTAATTTGAGTGACGAAGAGAGATAAATGAAAGATACCAGAGAAGCTGTGGAAGCATTAAAATAGGGGAGGAACCAAGAGGTGATTTTGGAAACATTGCAATGAACTCTGAATTAGGGTCCATTTCATGTTCTTGAAAAAATACAAATGAAGATAAAATTCTCTACTAGTGCTATGGCTTGGGTCACAGGTGAAATATAATTTTGGCTCTTTTATCCAGATTATAGAAGACTTATTGAGTCTCATCTACATTGGGCATCACATATATATCATTTTCTTTACTTTTCAGAACAACTTTATAAAATAGAGAGAGGTAACGTCCTCTGTTTCTCTCCTTTTAGTAACTGGCATAGTCAAAATCTGAAACTAGGCCAGACTAACTCTAGATCATGTTATTTCCACACCACCAGGAAATCATGTCATTCTCTACTGATGTATGTTTTTTATTATGTCTAACTAGGAGCAGGTTTTCAGAAGCAGCTGACAGTAGTTATTAATTACTGTCAGAAACAAAAGCTTAGTAAAAATCATTAACGTGTATATTTGGTAAACATTATTATTCAGATAAACAATATTAAAAACCTCATTTAGCAGGCCAATTCATTCAGCTACTTTGGCTGCATTTTGCAGCCCACTTGTCTTGATTGACCATAATGATAAAGTACTTTTCAACAGAACTAAACATTTCATTGGGCACGTATAAACTTATTTCTTGTCGATTCACTTCCATTATTGATATTTGCTATTAATTTTTTTCCAGGACTACATGCATTTTCCCTGTTATATCATACAGTAATGAAACATTTTATATCAAATACATATTTTCAAGAGCTGGAGTAGTTTCAAGATTCCTTTTAAGGAAAAAAATTTAGTTCTTCCAAAAGGTGCCCACTTGGCCCACTTTCACATGCAAGTGGGCTGTTTCTTTGAAAGAAAATTCACCTTGAGTTCTTCAACGTTTCCCATGGAATATTAATTCTGCATCACCTGTCTGGTTGGTAAAACTTTTGAATCTCCTTTCAGTTAGTAACACAAAGAAATAACTCATGAGTTGATTTTCATTCTATACTAGTGTCAGACTCATTTTAAATGAACTATTCTTGTTGATAGTTTAAACTTCACCCTTGAATAAGCTGAATTATCAGAGGTCAACATGCATGGATTCTACTCATTCAGCTCTCTGAAACAGTGCTGAGTGATGTTCCAGGTGTGCACAGACCTAGGTTCCTGTTCTAGATTTTTACTTTTAAATATGTAACCTTGAGAAAATTACTTATGCTCCTTGAGCCCAATTTCCACACCAGCAAGATACTTTAGAAATCCATATCAGTTCAGGAACCATATTTAGAATATCTGTTAGGTACCACACTTTGTGCTGGAGTTAGGTGCAAAATCATTTATTCATATATTGAACCAATTATTGAACAAGGCTAACAAGTTTCCTGTTCTCAAAGCTTGTATTTTAGTAAAATATTAAGAAAATAAATAATAAAACCAAGAACTAATTCAGTATAAATTCAGATGATAGGGAACATGAAGAAAATAAAAAAGAGTGAGCAGGTGACTTTGTGGGAACAAAGATGCTCTAGAAACCATGCTCAGGAAAGATTTCCTCTAGGAGGCAGACATTTGACAGAGATACAAATGAAAAGAAAAGGTGATCAAGAAATCTCTGAATTACAGGAGTTTATAGACTATCAGAGAATAGAGAAACAAAAGCATAATCTCTGTAAGTGCTAGCATAGAAGTATGCTATAGAGATTTCCTGAGAGGACATGCTTAAGCAATACAAAGGTGCTTCACATAAAGTTATGCACAAATAGGTACTCACCGAATGCTGGGCATATTTAATCTCTGAGATTTAACATAAGCTCTTCTCTTTTAATCAACATAAGAAAAAACTACCTGAACCTTCATGATGACTACTTAAAACCAGAAAACAATTAGTCTAATTATATGTCATTTTGAGGCTATCCTATCAAATAAAAGAGAAACATGCAAATTGATTATACCTACGTTACGCCCACCAGCCAGTCAGAACAAGTAGGCAAATTAACCCAACTAAGATGGTGATGGCAACAGAGTTGGAGCCAGCAGGAGGCTTGGGTTGCCCCTGGAGATGGAGGAAGCCAAGCTTCCCACCCGCCCTGGCTGGCCCTAGCCTCCACTCAAGGCTACAAAGATTCAACTGTAGAAAATAAATAAATTCCAGATATTGCTTCCAGCCGACCCTGGCCTCCATTCAAGGAGGCACTGGGAAAAAAAAAGAAAAGAAAAGAAAAGAAAAGAGAAAATGGAGGGGGCTGGAGCTTGGGTTGATGGGGTGGGGAGGGGATCAGGCCAGGATGGGACAGCTGTTGTGGGTGGTCAGGCTGGTGGGGGACAGGGCTGTTGAGGATGAGCAGGCCAGTGTAGGGGGCATTTGGAAGTGATCAGGATGGCGGAGGGGGGGGGCTTTGGGGAAAAGCGGCTGGCAGGCAGAGTCATTAGGGGCAATCAGGCAGGCAGGCAGGCAGGTGAGTGTCTGGAGCCAGCAGTCCCAGATTGCAAGAGGGAAGTCCAACTACAAGTTTAGGCCCAATCTCTATAAACCAGCAGTAGGACATCCTTCAAAGGGTCCCAGATAAGAGAGGGTGCAGGCCAGGCTGAGGAACAGCCCCTTCCCTGTGCATGAATTTCATGCACCTGGCCACTAGTATATATCCTATCTAATAAAAGAGTAATATGCAAATTGACCATACCTCCACTACACTCACAAGCCATGCCAACCAGCCAATCAGAGTGAGTATGCAAATTAACCCAACCGAGATGGCTACAGCCACAGAGAAGCAGGAAGGAGGCTTAGGTTGCCCTTGGCGATGGAGGAAGCCAAGCTTTCTGCAAACCCTGGCCATCCAGGTCTCCACTTAAGGCCAAAAAATTTTGATGGCTGCTGCCCGGGAGCAAGCAGAAGGCTTGGCTCTGCTCCAAGCTACAAAGTTTCAATTTTAGAAGATAAATAAATCCCAGATACCAGGGCATCCACTTGGGTTGCCAGGGGGTGTGGCCAGCCTGCAAACCACCACAGGCCCCTCACCCAGACCACCCCATACCCCAAGGGAACCCCCACCCTGATCGAGGATACCCTTCAGGGCAAACCAACTGACCCCCACCCATGCACCAGGCCTCTATCCTATCTAATAAAAGAGTAATATGCAAATTGACCTATGCTGCAAGTTGTTTTATTTATTTATTTATTTATTTTTTAATTTTTATTAATTTTTTATACATATTTCCCCATTGCCTCCCCTCCCTCCCAGGCATACCCCAACCCCCAGTGTCTGTGATCATTGGTTATGCTTATATGCATGCATACAACTCCTTTGATTGATCACTTATCTACCTCGCCTAACTTTAATCTTTCTGCTGTAATTTCACAGTGTTTGATGCTTTATGATTTTTGTCCTCCTGAGAATTATCAGTCTACTCCCTTTCTGTGCTCCTGATTCTATTATATTCACCAGTTTATTCTGTTGATCAAATTTTTAATTCACTTAATTTTTAGATTCACTTGTTGACAGATATGTATTTGTTGTTCATAATTTTTTGTCTTTTACCTTTTTCTTCTTCCTCTTCTAAAAGAGTACCTTTCAGCATTTCATATAATACTGGTTTGGAGTTGATGAACTCCTTTAGCTTTTTCTTCTCTGTGAAGCTCTTTATCTGCCCTTCAATTCTGAATGATAGCTTTGCTGGATAGATTATTCTTGGTTGTAGGTTCTTGCTGTTCATCACGTTGAATATTTTTTGCCACTCCCGTCTGGCCTGCATCGTTTCTGTTGAGAAATCAGCTGACAGTCGTATGGGTACTCCCTTGTAGGTAATGAACTGTTTTTCTCTTGCTGCTTTTAATATTCTCTCTTTGTCTTTTGCTCTTGGTATTTTAATTATGATGTGTCTTGGTGTGGTCCTCTTTGGATTCCTTTTATTTGGGGTTCTGTGTGCTTCCTGGACTTGTAAGTCCATTTCTTTTACCAGATGTGGGAAGTTTTCAGTCATTATTTCTTTAAATAGGTTTTCAGTATCTTGCTCTCTCTCTTCTTCTGGCACCCCCACAATTCTGATGTTGGTACGCTTGAAGCTGTCCCAGAGGCTCCTTACATTATCTTCACATTTTTGGATTCTTTTCTCTTCTTGCTTTTCCAGTTGTATGTTTTCTGCTTCTTTATATTTCAATTTTTTGACTTGATCATTGCCTTTCTCTAGTCTGCTGTTAGGACTCTGTATAATATTTTTTATTTCAGTCAGTGTATGTTTAATTTCTATTTGGTCCTTTATCATCTTTAGTTGGACCTTTTTCATCTCCTCTTGGGTCTCACTAAATTTATCCATCTTTTCTAGCATATTCTTGAAAAACCTTATAAGTGTGGTTTTGAACTCTATATCCAGTCGTTTTTTTCCCTCCATTTCTTTTGTTTGTGATCCCTTCCCTTGTCTCGGCATTTTCACTATGCCGGGGAAACTTCTGTGTTGAATTCAGTCTTATGATACCAGACGCAAAGCCGCAGAAGCCTCTGTTGAGCTTGGGATGGGTGGAGTCTCAGGGCTTAAGGGACCGCCTTGCCTTCCAGTCGGCCCCGCCCTCCACGGCCCCTGAGTCTCATGTGACTGGGTAATGGCTGGAGCCGTCCTTGTGCCTCTAACCGCTGCCTTTCCAGCTCCCCTGTGCAGCAGGACCACACGAGTCTAGGTCTCTAGGGTTTCGTCCGAAACAGGGGCTTAGTGGAGTCAGAAGTGGCACAGTTGGGTCTGTCTCCCGCCCACTCACGAAAGCCAGCAGCACAATCAGCAGTCTGTCCTGCACGGCACGCCATGCGCGGGACAAGGCCTTTGATCTTTTGCGACTCCCCTAAGTTTCCGTGCACCTCTCCCTTTTCACAGTCCAAACTCCCCCCGTATGAGTTTCGGCTGGATCTGGGGTTTAGTGTCGTAGGATAAGGGGTTCAATGCTTTTGAGAGTCTCCGTTTCCCTCCTGCCAGATAAAGCCAGCCAGGTTCTCCGGCACCATGCGCGTCTCCGTACCTCAGCTTTTTGCAGCTCCTCTGGGTCTCCGTGAGCCCCTCTCTTTCCTTCTAGTTGTAGAACTTCCTCTCAGCCAGCTTTCCTTTGGTTCTGGATGATGTCCGTTCTGTCTTTTAGTTGTAGTTTTGAAATTGTTGTGCGAGGCAGCAGTGTAGGTGTTTACCTATGCTGCCATCTTGGGTTCCTCTCTGCAAGTTGTTTTTAGCTTCTTCCTATCCTTCCTGGTTCTTCTCAAGCTTGAAAACCATCATTGTCCCATCTGCACTCCCCTTTAAAATTTTCCAGTTTTCTTCACACTTAGAAGAAAAGCTAAAATCCTTTTTCTGGTCAATAAAATCTATAAGATTGAGTTTTAACTTCCAGTTCACTAGCTTTCATCCATAGTGGTCCTCAAACTCAGTGCCTCTCAAACTTTAATGTACATACAAATCATCTAGGGGGAGTGTTGCTAACAAGGCAGATTTTCATGCTGTAGATCTGAGGAGGAGAGGAAGAATTACTGCATTTATAATAAGCTCTAAGGTAATGCTGATGGTGCTGGTCCTGGGACCACACTTTGACAGTCAGACCACTGATGCATATTCCAGAGACTGTCAGGCTACTCTGTATCACTACGAGCAGCAACATAACTCACCAAGCTTGTTCTCTGATTGGAAACATGGACTTTGTTACTTCTGCCAGGAATATGCTTTCTCCATATCCTTGCATGTCTAGCACTTTTTGTCAAGTAGCTCTCAGCCCAATTGTCAACTCTCCAGAAAAGTCTTTATTAGTGACCCTATCCGTAATAATAAAAGCATAATATACAAATTGACCGAACAGCTGGACAGCAACCATCCAAATGACCATGCTATGATACCCATTGGCACCAGGTCAGCCAAGGTGGGTGCCATGCAATTGGTTGGGGGCCTGGGCCACTGGCCAACAGGGCAATCAATCAGGGGGAAGGCAGGTGGCTCCACCATCCCTCCAATGAGGGAGGCCCAGGCCATCCACTGGCTGGCTTCAGTGGGTGGGCGGGGCCTCCTTCTGTTGGGGTGATCCATTGCGGAGCCCCAACGAGGTGGGCAGGGACTACCACTTTGGGGTGATGGATCGCAGGCCTCCCAGACTGTGACATGGCACAGGCGGGGCTGAGGGGCCTCCTCCCCTCCAGTGCACAAATTTCATGCACTGGGCCTCTAATCAAATATATTCATTCAATCATTGATCTATAACAAAAGGATATGGCCTATACTATTCAGAACAATATCCCAGCACATAAAACCATGCCTGATACACAGGGCTTTATGGATACACAATATCCCAGCACATAAAACCATGCCTGATCCACAGAGCTTTATGGATACACAACCTCTGCAATTGTGCATGCTTGCTTTAATACTTTACTGTTAGCATCTAGAAATTTATAATTTTATCTTTGAACTTTTGTTTTGGACAATGAGACAATGGAACATGCATGTGAGCAGAGGAAACACTCCAAATATTTGTCCTTTTTTCTTTGTTGCCATATTATCATATTGTGTTTGTAATGTCCCGTGCCTCATACCCCAGCAGTCATTTTTCCTGGGAGGTGCAAGCCTCTGCCAGCATCCTGGGGAAAGGCAATTAATGCCACACTCAGGGATACAGCTCACTCCACACTTAGGAATCCCACTCTCCCCACCCTGGATCTCTACCCCTGCTGAGGAAGCAGGAGCAGAGATTATGCCTATGTCTCTGGGAAGTCTCAGAGAGAATGAGTAACAGGCTTTGGGGTTGGACAATTTCCTCCACTTTCCTGAGGATCTGATTTGTGCTCCCCGCTCATAGGAGAGCTGATAGAAGGTCAAGGCTTCCAGCAGGCCCACTGTACTGTCTATGAGGGGCTCTGCCCTGCAAAGATCAGGGAAATATTCCAGGACAGACTCAGATGTGGCTCTGGATGGGGAACACACCCACCATCTCCCCTCAATTCTGAACTTCACCTCCCACTCACAGGAGACCCAGAGGTTGCATCCTCCCAATCTACAAAAAGCTCTTTTAGAAATAGCCTCTTCAGTGGCTAAGTCTGACAGCTGGCCAGTAGGCAGAGGCAGGGGAAGGTGGCTTCTGAGATGCCTAGCTACATTTTCTGACCAGTCCCTGGGCCCTGAGCTACTAATAAACCAGCCTTAGAGGGTACCTTGCCCTTCCCATGTATAGCCAAGCCCTGTGGAGGCAGCCACAAACTGTGGGTCACTTGGAGCTTTGAACAGGACAGCTTCTGACAATCGCTAGCACCAAAGTACTTCCTGGAGACACAGAAATAGCATACAAAAAAGACAGCCTCTGTCAGCATAAGAGCAAGATCCAAAAGATGATACTCGAAGGAACTAAACCCTGTCAAGAATTCCACTTGGCTTTTTATTTTTCCTTATTTTCTTTTTTATTACTTTGTTATTATTTTCTCTCTCTCTTTTTTCTTCTATATCTCTCATTTTACTCCTTCCTTTCTTCTTCTTTTTTATCTTTTCTTAATTTCTGTTCTTTTTTCTTCTTTTTATCCTCTTGATGTTCTTTATCCTTCCTCTTTTTAAAAAAGTTTTTATTGATTTCTGGCAGGAAGGGAGAGAGAGAAAAAAATAGAAACCTCAATGATAACAGAGAATCATTGATCATCTGCCTTCTGCATGCCCCAAACTGGGGATTGAGCCTGCAACCCACACATGTGCCCTGAGTGGGGAATCGAACCCTGATCTCCTTCTTGGTTCATGGGTCAATGCTCAACTACTGAGCCACATTGGATGGGCTCCTTCTTTTTTTTATACCATTCTCAATCTCCTATTCGTTATTCTTTTCCACTTCTTTCTTTGCTTTCTTATCCTTATATTATTGTTCTATTTTCTCTTTCCTAATTCTCTTTTCTTTTGTGGTTATTTTTGCTGATGTTGTCATTGGAGTATTTTATATATTTTTGTTTTGTTTCCTCTGGTTTTGTTCTGTCAGCAACTGCAAAACAGCTCATATATGGTCAAGGTTAAGCCTGCCTGAGGGGAGATCCCACCCATAAAAGGAATAATACCAATCAAGACCCTATTACAACAAGAGGGCCCAAATAAGCCTCACAAGAGACATTCCTAAAGCATTAAGCTCATGAGAAGAAAGAGACGGGACCACTGGTTTCCAAAGGACACTTACTATATATGGCCGCCCCGCAAAGATGGGGTGACCATCTTTCTATCTAATACATAGAAACAAACACAAAGTGACAGCTAAAAGGGAAAACAAAGGGAAAAAAATGAAAGAAAAGGAGGAGTTAAAAAAAAAAAGAACTAAAAGAAATGGAAGCAAACAATTTGTCAGATGTACAGTTCAGAGTAATAATTGTAAGAACGCTCATGGAACTTGGTGAGAACTTCAAGGAACTTAAAGTAAAATACAAGAAATTTAGTCAGAATAACATCAGCATGAAAAGAGACATATAAACCATGAATAATAACCAGTTGTAAATAAAAAATTTCATATCTGACAGCAAGAATACACTAAAAGGAATTAAAAGCAGGTTGGATGAAGCAGTTGGATTTATCAGTGATTTGGAAAAAAAGGAAGAAAAAACATCCAATGAGAGAAACAAAAAGAAAAAAGAATTAAAAAAATTAAATGAAGAGAGTGTAGGGGAATTTTAGGACAACATGAAATGTAATAATATTTGCATAATAGGGTTATCAGAAGGAGAAAAAAAATGAGCAAGGTATCGAAAAACTAAAGATAATGATAGAGAACTTCTCTAAACTGGTGAAGGAAAAGTCATAAAAGTTCAGAAAGCACAGAGAGTTCCAATCAAGATGAACCTAAAGAGACTCACACCAAGACACATCATAATGAAGATGGCAAAATTAAAGACAATGAGAGAATCTTAAAGGCAAAAAGAGAAATACAGTTAGTTACCTGCAAGGGAGTTCTGATATGAATGTCAGATGATTTTTCAGCAGATATACTTCAGGCTGGAAGGCATTGGCATGAAGTATTCAAAGTAATGAAAAGCAAGAATGTGAAACAAAAACTATTCTATCCTGCAAGGATATCATTTAAAATTGAGGACAAAATAAAGAGCTTCCCAGACAAGAAAGGCTAAAGGAATTCACTACCACTCAACTAGCATTGCAAGAAATGTTAAAGAGATTGCTTTAAGAATAAGAAGTAGAGAGAGAGAACATAGGTATAACTAAAAAGAAAATGGCAATAAAGGAATACTTATTAATATAACCTTAAATGGATTAAATGCTCCAATCAAAAGACATAAGGTGGTTGAACAAATAGAATGCTCCAAATATATGCTGACTATAAAAAAACAAAAACTATCTTACAACAAAAGATTCACATAGCCTGAAAATGAAGGGATGGAAAAATATTCCATGTAAATGAAAATAAACAAAAAGAAAGCTTGGGTAGCAGTACTCATATCTGACAAAAAAACAAAACAAAAACACTTTAAAATAAAGGTCATAACAATAGACAAAGTAGCTCATTACATAGTATTAAAGGGATCAATCCAACAAGAGAATATAATCCTTGTAACCAATATGGGAATACATAAGTGAGAGACTGGCAACAATATAGTGATAATATGAATCCTTAACACACCTCTATCATCACTGGATTTTTCAGGGAAAAAAACAAACAAACACATAAGGAAAGATAACTTTAAACAATATACTGGATCAGATGGATTCAATTGATATTAACAGAACATTCCATCCCAAAGCAGCAGAATATACAATCTTCTCATGTGCACATGGAACATCCTCAAAGAAAGGCCACATGTTAGGACACAGAAGTCTTAAAAAATTCAAGAAGATTGAAATCATAGCAAACATTTTCTCAGATTATAATGGCATGAAACTAAAAATCAATGACAATTAAAAAAAAAAAAGCCTAAAAAATACTTAAGCATCTGGAGGCTGAAGAGCATGTTATTAAACAATGAGTAGTTACCAAAGAGATCAAGAAAGAATAAAAAAAGTACATGGAATTTCAAAAATATGAACACACAACAATTCAAAATTTATGGGTCACAGAGAAAGCAGTCCTGAGAGGGAAGTTCAGGTCTACTTCAAGAAGCAAACAAAACAAAACAAAACAAAACAACCTCAAACAAACAATTCTAACCCTGCATCTAAAAGAACTAAAAAGAGAACAAAAAATGCATAGAGTGGACAGAAGGAAGTAAATGATAAACATCAGAGCAGAAATAAATGACAGAGTCTAAAAAGAAACAAAACAAGAACAAAACAAAAAAAAAAAGAAAAAGAAAAAGAAACCAAGAGTGGATTCTTTGAAAAGATAAACGAGACTCATGAAGTTTTAGTCAGACTCATCAAGAAATAAAGAGAGAATACCCAAATAAATAAAATTGGAATTGAAAGAGAAATAACGATGGATTTCAGAGATACATAGAATTGTAAGATAATATTATGAACTACTATATGCCAAGGAATTGGACAACCTGGGCAAAATGGACAAATTGTTATGAACATACAATTTTCCAAAACGAAATCAGGAGGAATCAGAAAACCTGAATAGACAAATAACAAGTAATGAAATTGAAGCAGTAATTGAAATACTTCCTGCAAACAAAACAAAACAAAACAAAACAACCTCAAACAAACAGATAGTTTCACAGTGCAATTTTACCACACATTTAGAGGAGAAGTAGCATTTATCCTTCTTAAACTATTCCCAGAATTCCAAGAGCAGGGAAGACTTCCAAACTCTTTTTATAAGGCCAGCAGTATATTAATTCCAAAACCAGATAAAGACACTAAAAAGAAAAAAAATAATTACAGGTGTTGCCGAGACCGGTTTGGCTCAGTAGATAGAGCGTTGGCTTGTGGACTGAAAGGTCCCAGGTTCGATTCCGGTTGGGGGCATGTACCTTGCTTGCGGGCACATCTCCACTGTGGGGCGTGCAGGAGGCGGCTGATTGATGTCTCTCTCTCATTTCTATATCTCTCCTTTCATCTCTGTAAAAAATCAATAAAATATGTTTAAAAAAATAATTACAGGTGAAATATCCACGATAAACACAGATGTCAAAATCCTGAACAAAATATTAACAAGCCATATCTAGCAATATATTAAAAAGGTCATATACCATGACCAAATAGGATTTATCCCAGATGAAAGGCTGGTACAATATCCACAAGTCAATGAATATAATCCTATATAATAAAAGGCTAACATGCAAATAGACGGAACTGTGAAACAACCAGAACAACTGAACGACTGATCATTATGATTTGCACTGACTACCAGGGGATTTGTGCAGAACATGGAGGGCATTGGTTGCAGTGGGATAGTAAAGCAGGGGAGCAGGGATGCCAGACCAAGGTGGGGCACTGGTTGCTGTCATCGGGGTGAGCCTCTGGTGGTTACTAAAAATTCTTTGGTCCCACACATCTACTGTCCTACTCGGTGCTCACATCCACTTGCCAGCACCAGAGTCTCTTTTCACACTCACTGCCAGTGTTGACCCCACTTGTACCTGAAGCCAGCACCAGAGCTGCCACTTATAACCCCTGCTAGTGCCTGGCACCATCAGCAGATGCGAGTGGTGGCTGCTGGCCCTGATAGCCCCTGAGGGTATCTCCACTTCCCCCTTCTCCTAAAGGGCGATTGGGGCAGCAGACACCACTCCCACCTACTGAAGTCGATGGCCCCACTCATAACTGCTGCTGGCACCAGTCCCAATCGCTCCACACAGTCAATGACGGCAGTGGGAGCAGAGCTTCAGGTAGACAAGGGGTGGGGGAGCTATAGAGCGAGGTGCCAGGTGAGGGCACGGAGGATGAGCTGATATCCGCCTTTGTGCCTACAGCAGCCTTGTGGCCCAGTTCCTTTTAAGGTGCACAAATTCGTGCACTTGGCTTCTAGTACAGGACATAAACAAATTGAAAGATAAAAATTGCATGACCATATTAATAGATGCTAAAAAAGTATTTGACAAAATCCAACACCCATTTATGATAAAAACTCTCAGCAAGGTGGGATTAAAGGTATTGTACCTCAACATAATAAATGTCATATATGTAAAACCTACTGTCAATATTGTGTTCAATTGGCAAAAACTAAAAGTATTTCCCTTAAGATCAGGAACAATAGAGGGATGTCTGCTTTCACCACTCTTATTCAATATAGTGCTAGAAGTTCTAGTCCCAGTGATCAGAGAAGAAGAAGAAATAAAAGGCATCCAAAGTGGAAAGGAGGAAGTCAAATTGTCATTATTCACAGATGACACAACATTGTACTTAGAAAATCCTAAAGACTTCACCAAAAAACACATAGGTCAAATGAATGAATTCAGCAAAGTAGCAGGATACAAAATTAATATCAACAAATGGGTGGCATTTTTATTCACCAATAACAAGCTTTCAGAAAAATAAACTAAGAAAACAATCCCATTTATTATTGCATAAAAATGTTCTTAGGAATAAACTTAAGCAAGGAGGTAAAAGACCTGTGCTAAAACAAACAAACAAACAGACAAACAAATAAATAAATAAAATGGGACATTGAAGAAATAGAGGAAGATCCAACAAGTGAAAATATTTCAATGTTCATGGATTGTTAGAATTAACATCATTTAATAATCCATACTATCCAAAGCATTCTATAGATTCAATGCAATTCCTATTAAAGTACCAATGACATATTTCTAGATCTAGAGCAGATGTTATAACAATTTAATAAGCGGTGTTGTAAAAATTGGACAGATACATGCAAAAAAAAATGAAACTAGACTACCAACTTATACCATTCACAAGAATAACTCAAAATAGATAAAGAAATAACTCATAAGGGATAAATGTAAGTTAGGAAACCATGAAAGTCCTACAAGAACATAGGCTTTAAAATCTCAGACCTCTCTTATAGCAATAATTTTGCTAATATATAATCTAGGGCAAGGGAAACAAAGAAAAATATCAATAAATTGGAATACATTTAACTAAAAAGCTTCTGCACAACAAAAGAAAACATAAACAAAATGAAAAGGATAATTCCTGAAATATATAAATAATATACAATTCAAAACCAAGAAGACAATCAACCCAATTAAAAAATGGGCAAAGGACACCATAGACAGGTCTCCAAGGAAGAAAAACAGATGGCCAATTGACATATGAAAAAATTCCCAAGGTCACTTATCATCAGAGAGATGCAATTTTAAACTACAAAGAGGTATCACCTCATACCTGCCAGACTGCTCCTATCAACAAATCAACCAATCAACAAACAACACGTATTGGCAGGGAAAGGGAACCCTAGTACATTGTTGTTGGGAATGCAGGCTGGTCTAGCCACTATAGATTACAGTATGGAGTTTCCTCAAAAACAGAAATTCCTTTTGACCCAGCATTTCACTTCTATCCTAAGAACCTCAAAACACCAATAAGAAAGAATATATGCATACCTACCTTCATAGCAGTGTTATTACAATAGCCAAGATCTGGAAACAGCCCAAGTGTTCATCAGTAGGTAAGTGGACTATGTAAACTATGGTACATTTCACAATGGAATACTATGCAACTATAAAAAATAGGAGTCTTATTCTTTGCAACAACACATAGATGGTCCTGGAGAGTATTATGCTAAATGAAATAAGCTAGTCAGAGCAATACAAATACCATATGATCTCACTAATGTGTAGAATCTAATGAACAAAACAAACAGATGAACAAAATAGAACCAGAGGCATGGATACATGGAATAGACTGACAAATGTCAGAGGGGAGGGGAGTGGGAGAGGCTGGATAAAAGAAGGTAAAGTGTAGAGAGCACCTGGGAAGTCACATGAGCATTTCTTTAATTATTGTCAGTTGAATCCAGTGGCCTTGGCAGAACTTTAACCTGGAAACATGCCTTGCCAGAGGTGGGAGTGTTGTCAGTTGACCTTCAGCCCAAGTGCCAGAGGGTGGGTTTTGTTATCTAAATCCATCCAGGCACCAGGAATGAATATGACTGGGCTCCACCCAAGAATGCACATAATCTCCTTTGTCTTGACCTTTAGTAAAACTTCCTGTTCTTTTGCGTTATAAAATAAACACTCTGTATTGGCTCTGGGTCCCTGTCTCTCCATCAGAGAGGACAGTGGTCCCACCCGGCCCTAGGTTTTCCTTCCATCTCTGTCGGTCTTTCATTTTCTCAATCACTCATCGCCCCTTACTCAGAAACCGGACTGCTCTCTAGCAGCACTGGATGCAGAAAAGAGAGAAATATTTACGGTAAAGCGTTTAGCTAAAGGACATATATGCATAACCCATGGATATGGATAATGGTGTGGGGAGAGTGAAGGAACGGGTGGTAGGGAGTGGATGGAAGTGGGCAAAGGGATGGAAAATACCAAACACCTGCAAAAGTGTCAACAATATAAAATGTAAATAGAAAACAGAAATAAAATATAAGTTTGAGTGAGTCTTGTGCAGCATTTTTTTTGTAAGAACAAAATATATACAGAGTAGGGAAAAAGTAGGTTATACTTGTTCATGTAGAAAATAATACAATAATTAAAAATAATACAAGAATAAACTCTGTGTTTTGCATACTCACAACTATAAACCTATTTTTGCCCCACCCTGTATATGCATGTACAAGCTGTGATATACAAATTGTTAATTTTTGTAAATCCAGATATGCATTAAATGTAATTATATTTTCATTTAAAATTGGTATTGTAGTATATATGAATGAATGGTAAAATTCATGCTGTTAATTTAAAATTATAATTTTTCTTACTTAGAACAATAATTTGGAGAAAAATGAAATCTGAGATATATCAAAAAAGAGATTACTAAAGAAAGATAATGCTGTATATTTTATACCTTTAATAGAACTGTTTTCTGCTTTTTGAATAAGGAAGCCCGCATTCTTATTTTTCTTTGGGTTCCTACAAATTATGTAGACTACCCTACTGATCCATAGAAGTGCTTATTGAAAGAGTGAAATCATTGTGTATTTACTACATGACGGGTGCTATATGAAGCCCTCTATATAAAATGATCTTATTTTACCCTTACAAAATCCTTTTAAATTAGATGTTATAGTTACTAATTTAACAGATGAGAAAACTAAGTCGTAGAGAGATTAAACAATTTAGCCAATATTTTAAAACTTATGATAAAATAATTAGGGTTCAAACCAAGATTCAAATCTGTAGAATCCCAAAGCCCCCTTTTTTTTTTTTTTTTTAATGACTCTGTTGCAATTCTTCCCAGAAGCCAGGCTCATGCTAGCCTTCTCTTGGGTATATTCAGAAAGGGCCCCAGGTTCTATTCCAAACCCAAATGAGGCAAGAATACTAAGCCATTTCTCCATTTTTTGAAAATCTAAAGGACTTTCAAAAGATTCTAGTTCTGTTTGTACACCCAAATAAATAATTCATGTTTGAGTTGTTACCAGTAAAATGTAGAATTACTCAAAATATTTCAGTATTTGTGCCGCAGTCTGGGGAAGCTTTTAACCATATCTAGATATCTTATTTAGTTCTCCAAGATGAAGACCATCTCATTAGGGTCTTTTAAGTATTTCCTAGCTATATTCTATCCTGACTATGTATCCAAGGAACAAGGTATTTTAGCAGTTTTAATCTTCTTTCCCCAAATCTCACTGGCAAACAGGAGCACATCTTTTATTCATGGTGTTGAATAAAAGCTTCTGCCTGGATATGCATAGTTCTTAAAATGTTTTAAATAATCCTTACTCGGTAACAATATATTGAAGTTTCTGTCATTTGGACATGAAAATGTTTAATTGGAAGATGAAATATAGTGCCAAACTCTTGAGCATTTAGTATTAATGACAAGGAAAAAATCAGGATATGATCATATATATCAAACACCTCTTTTTTAATTTTAGTATTTGTTGTAACATAGAATCTATTTATAACATGTTTGTAATTAAATTCGTTTTATCATTATAAATTTTAAATCAAATATTTATTTTATTATATATTTTGATGAAAGTATTTATTACTATAAACCCATTTTAAGATCAGATGTGTTGTGATAGGTTCAGTATGTTTAATGGGGACCAATCATAGGCACTTACCTTATTTCTATTACAAGGTTCAGAATTCCAGGTAATTACATAGAAACACTTTCACACAACATGGGTTGTAAGATATTTTCAAAGAACTTTTAATGTTGTTGATATTAACATTCTCAAATATCTGTATTTAATTATCCTTATTAAAAATAAAATAAATCATATGTATAATATTTAGTACCAGAGCAGTTTGAATATTCTTTAATTTGCACTCATAATAAAACAAATCATTTAAATGTAAATCTAACTTGTAAACTTCACTTTTGTTAGAGAAAACAATTGCTTTTGCTCTATAGACAAAAAAATAATGAGAAAAACTGGTAATTCTTTTAGCCTCAATGATCATAGTTATAAAGTGAAGGCAAATAAACTTGATGATTTACAAGGGGCTTTCCTTCTCTACAAATCTAGAAAATTCATATTTTCCTCCAATATAAAACCACACATCATCTCATTCTTTACTTTGGCTAATAAAATTACTTTTGATAATTTAAATTGCTCAAAAATATATTAAATTGACAAAATAATTCAAGCAAAAGTAGTACCCAAGTTCATTACAATCAGTAGCATTACTTAGGGGAGTAAAAAAAACATTTTTTTGTGATATTTACGTCCACTTGCTTAATTCTAGGCTGGTGCATCAATATTGTGTTCAGTATTGTTTTTAAAAGTATCCAATTGCTATTTCCTCTTCTCATGTGATGAAAAAATTTTCCTCATCTCTTAATTAGTTTATTATGTGATGCTGTAAAATTTTTTTTTTTTTTTTTTGGTGAAGAAAGAATAAAAGGAGCAAAAGAAATAATAAAATTTTGGGTTATTGTGAAAGAACTAACAGGCACTTTCATAGGTAATATATTTTTAGTGTTTTTAAAGTGCAATTATGACACCAGAGGTATTTGTAAATGTCTGTGTGTATATGTGCGTGTGTGCATGTGTTGGGGAAACAGGGAAAAATATTTTTTTTGGTGAAGAAACACCTACAAGGGAAAGAATATGGAAAAAACGTAAACAAATCATTTTCTCAAAGTTTTCTACACTAAAAATCAACATGTTGCAATATATCTATGAATACCCTTCTTCACTCTCCCAAGCTAAAACCTGAAATACACTTGAACAAATAACCACAATAATTTTCATCCTTATTCTAAGGTTTTAGAGAAATTGTTCTGAACCCTGGCTTGCACATTAGAATCAACCAGAAAGCTTTTAAAAAGTTTCTGAACCTCACTTCAGATCAGTTAAAATCAAATACTGGGTGGGACTGAACAATTCTTCTGTTTGAAAAGCTCCCTGAGGGATTCTAATGTGCAGTTAGGATTGAGAACATTGGTTTAGAGTAAACCCTATTATACAGTCCAGTAAGAAATACATATTTAAATTTTGAGTGAGAGGGCAATTTTTTGGAAGAGTTTGAAGTCACCTTACAAAACTGCTGATATATTCTGTCCATTCTTCAGTTATGACCCAAACCAGAAATCTAAAGCACTTGAGCCCATGCTAAGCTTGTGGGATGGAGCCAGTGATCCTACCTTAGCCTTGAAAAGAGTGCACTCCTTGATGTGAACTGGCCCTCTTTCCGTGGGCATCTCTCCAGGTGCGTGCCAGAGAACCACACCACCCTGTCTGGCATGGGCTCTTTGAGCTCTCTCTATGTCATTTTTCCCCCCTGTTTGAAACACTTGAAGTAAAAATGTAATATTCATATAATACATTTAAGTTCCCTAGACTGAAAATTTTTCTTTGCCAAAGGATGCTAGAACAGTTTGCAGGCAAAAAATATTAAAATAAAAATTGCCTGCATTTAAAAATCTCTCTTTTTCAGACTAAAGTGAAATGTGATATGCAGCTTGGAGGTCACTTTCAGAATTAATAATCCCCAGGTATATTCAAAATCATTAATTGCCTCTGAAGGGAGTAAAAAGAAGTCTTACCAGAATCCTGCTATTTTAAGGAGAGCTACTTAGCTCAGTGCCTGATGCTTCTGCGAATTCCTATGGCCAAGGTATTCAGGTTGTGCTTAAACTATGAAGCTTTAAAGAACTAATTTAGGCAGAGAACTTTGCTGTCCTAGAATGAATGCACCAAAGGTTTGGAGAGAGGGTTGTTTGAATTGCATGTTATGTTAAACAGTTGCAGAAGAACTCTTTCCACTTTATTTCATTTTTTACACAATAAACCCTAGATTGTGCTTTTGACTACTAAGCTGAGTCTTTTAATTTGCTTTTTTTCCAAAATAATAAATCCCTCTAATGATGACTGTGCAGCCCTGTCACACACTGACACAGCCTATTTCTTCAACCCCTTTGTCATTAAAAGATGTAACTTACTTATGATGATTAATAATAATGAAATATGTATGAAGAAATAAATTATACAAATGCTGCACTGTATATAATATGGAGCAATATCAATTGCCAGGCCCTGATTACCTGCACCCCTCTGCAAACCATGAACAGTAGGAAGTTTCTCTCCAGCTGATTTTCCTCTGGGATCATAACTTAGGAAGCAGGTTATGTGAAAGTTTGAAAGGTGTTTTGACAGGTTCAAATTCTTCGGTAATTGCGGATTTGTAAAACTTGAGGCCTCCCCCCACCCCAATCCCACCTAGCCTCCCCCCACCCCAATCCCATTATTGAAGGCAGCCTAGAATGCCTGAATCAATGCCATATGATGGGATGTGTCAAATGCTTTGTCTCAGCTGAAACAGAAATACCACATACCCTTCTGGTGCTTTTCCTGAATATCCATAACTTAACATTTAGGATGTGTGGGCTGAGTAGGGTAAGTGAGGAGTATGTCTCTTTGTCTAAAGTTTAGACCCTAAACCATGTGGGTGTATGGGAAACAGAGTCAAGGTGGTCATGAGGTGGTTGATTCAGAGAGAGAGCATCCCCATAGTGTGCTTACGAATTCTTAGTCACTCAGGATGCATCTCCTTCTTCTGGTTTAGTATGTTTGTTACTAGGAAAATAAATGAAGACATAAACTGCCCAAGTCCTAAATGTTTACTTTGATAAAGAAAGGAATGCAATTCTTTAAAAAATATATAAATCATTGCTTCTACAAATTTTAAATGAGTTAAACCTTCTGTAAAGCTGAAATTCCATAAAGTTGCTCAAGTTTATAGAAGGTTGTAAGCTTCCTCTAAACTATGTTTTTTAGTTGTTCAGACATAACCAATGTGTTGTTTTTTTCACTCATTAAAGGATCCTGTCACCTTGTTTTAAGAAGACCTGTTTTAAATTGACAGTGGAAATTACCCATTTGGAAAAGCTAATAGAATTTTGGAAAGAGCTGGGACAAAATTAAGACTGCTTTGCTCTTCAACTGGATAACCCCTTTGATCCATAAGACTCCTAAGGAATACAGCCTTGATGCTGTTTTTAGCTACGTTTAGCTACTTCCAAAGCCTTTTGTCAAGTTAATTTACTTAGATGTTACACACACACCTCACAGATATTCTTACAGATAAACGAAGTGACAAAAAAAGAAAACATGACACTTTTAAGAGATAAATGTTAAACTAAGTCCAAACAAACTATGGAACTGACAGTCCCTGCAGTAATTTCTGTAATTAATGGAAGGTCCTGATTACTTTGGATATATTTTGTCAGAGTTAATACAAAATTTAGAATTTACTGTAGATTAAATCCATTCATAACTATAGACTTACTTATAATGTTATTGATTATTGTATCCCTCCATTATCATGTAAATAAACACTTTGGTAGCAGTTATGAGTCTGGCTTTATTCACTGAGGTTTACTTAGTACTTGACACATACTAATTTTACAGAAAATTAAATTTAGCACAAAAAATTAAAAATCTTGCTATAAAAGGGATAAAACATTGGAGTCTTCTGTTTTATATTATCTATCACTTACTTGGGAATTAAATCTACTGCCATGTATTTCTAACACTTACCCTTTTATCTGTCATCTCAAAATGAACCTTGAATGTTTTATGAAAATATCCCATAAGGAAATTAGTAACTATCTTGCATTCATCAGAAGGCAGTAGTATCAAAATCTCTTTATTTTTATTGCTGGTGGCCTCCTTATCTTCTTTATGGCATTTTAAAGGCCTAAGGAAGCTAAATAATCCACTATTTTGTAATTCATCTCAATTTAAATTTTGAATTTTTTATTTAATTTATCTTAATCATTTTATTACTTATTAAACCTTTTTTATCTAGCCCATGTATAATCTAGATTGTAGAAAATCAATGTTACTGAACCAAAGGGGTTCAAAGCCCAATAAAACAAACACAGAAATCTGCAGCTAATAAAGAAAAAGGTTACTTAAGGAAATGGTGCCATACCCAGAGATACAGGTGAGTCAGTGGTCTAAGACCTGACTTGTAGATGGGCTCTAGAGGATAGACTATTTGGGGGAAAAGTCAGTAGTTGTGACTAAGAAAGTTGGACTCATGGGTTCTATTGATTGGTTGGGGCCAGGGTAAGGAGCAGTTGGTCATTGTATCAGGTCCTGATGTCAGCCATAGTTCTGTTTTGTCTGGTTTCATGACAGTGTGATCAATAGAGTCATTCAGCTTTCATGGGTTTTGGGCTGACACACAACTGAGGTCAGAGAGAAAGGGAGAGAGAGAGAAACATCAATGATGAAATGATGAGAGACAATCAGCTGCTTCCTGCACATGCCCTACTGGGGATTGAGCCCAAAACCTGAGTATGTGCCCTTGACCAAAATCAAACCCAGGACCCCACAGTGCACTGCCAACACTCAATCCACTGAGCCAAACCAGATAAGGCAAGATGTTATCTTTAGTTTGATTGAAGCTGTTCTCTTGACCAACAGACCTGAGGCATTCTTATTAAGACAGTTTGATGCTAACCAGAACCTGACATACTAATTGTTAATGATTAAAGGAGTTGACATGCAGTATAGGCAAAGGTGGAAGAACCTGGTTGGGAGAAGGCACTTGGTCATGATGCTATTAGACTGGACAAAGTTGGCTATTATTAGGGAAAAAGTCATTTTAAGAAGATGAAGTTCCTGTGCAGTTACATTAATTTGAAAAATAGATGTATTAAAATAAGAAAAGTCACCCTTTGATAATGGTTATTAAACTTATATTTGCATCATTTCATTTGGGATCACTTTAAAAATATATAGATTTCCCCATGACTGGGTGACTCAGTTGGTTGGAGTGTTTTCCCATATACCAGAAAGTTGCAGGTTTGATTCCTGGTTAGGACCCATGCATAGGTTGCAAGTTAGATCCCTGGTTGGGGCACATATGGGAGAAACATGATTGATCTATGTTTCTCTCTAATATTGATGTTTCTGATTCCCTCTCTTTTTCTCCCTCTCTCTCTCTAAAATCAATAAAAGCATATCCCTAGGTTTACATTTTGTATATATACTAGTGGCCGAGTGCATGAAATTTGTGCACAGGAGAGGGGTCTCCCTCAGCCCAGCCTGCACCCTCTGCAATCTGGGACCCCAGTGGGATTGGACCTACTGGCAGTCAGACATCCCTCTCACAATCCAGGACTGATGGCTCCTAACTGCTCACCTGCCTGCCTGCCTGATCGCTCCCAACTGCCCCCTCATTCTTGCCTGATCACCCCCAATTTTCCCTCCTGTTAGCCTGCTCTCCCCCAACTGCCCTTACCTGCTGGTCTGATTGCCCTAACTGCCTCTGCCTTGGCCCCCACCACCATGGCTTTGTCCAGAAGGAAGTCAGACATCTGGAAGATAGATGGTTAACCCTGTCTATTTAGCATATTATCCTTTTATTAGTATAGATAGATTATATAGGATAGGATTGCTTAAATGGGGAAGAAGCCTTTTTCATCAAGGAGAGATGCTCTTAGCAGACAAAAATACATAATCTCTATATCTGGACTAATAGCCAGCTGGTCATTAAAAAATTGAACCACTTTCTTACACCTTACACCAAATAGCTGTTTCCCTTAAAACCCCTCCTCAGGCCCCACCTTAGGTTCTGTCTTCGCATTTCACCCAGATTAGGTTCTGATGGGTCGGTTTCTATGATAGTCAGCGTCTCCTGGCCTATCTCTAAGCCTCATCAGAGAGGTGGGGCTAATCAGCAGCCCCCACAGAGGCCCAGAGAGGTGCTGATGGCCAGGCCGGGAGAGAAAGAGAGAGGCAAAGGATGACCAACAGCTGCCATGGAGGCTACAAATTAAACTCTACTTCTCTCTCCAGGCCTCTCTCTAGGCCTGATCTGTAGCCCTATTGGCAGTTAATGATGGATCACCAGAGCAACCCAGCACTGATTGCAGGACTGACTTCTGGTGTTCAATCGAGCCTTTGGTCATTACAGACTCTGGGTCTGTGTGTGTGTGTGTGTGTGTGTGTGTATTAGAGGCCCAGTGTACAAAATTAATGCATGGGGAGCAGGAGGGTGTCCCTCAGCCCAGCCTGCACTCTCTCCAATATGGGGCCCTTTGAGGGATGTCTGACTGCCCATTTAAACTCCATCTCACAATCCAGGACTGTTGGCTCCCAACTGCTTGCCTGCTTGCCTTCCAGATTGCCCCTAACTACTTTTGCCTGCCAGCCTGATCACCCTCTAACCACTCCCCTGCTAGCCTGATTGATGCCTAATTGCTCCCCTGACAGCCTGTTTGCCCTTAACTTCCCTCCCCAGCTGACCTGATCACCCACAACTGCCCTCCCTTGCAAGCCATCTTGTGTCCACATGGGGGCAGGATCTTTGATTACATGGGGCAGCCAACTTGTGTGTTGGAATGATGGTCAATCTGCATCTTACTCTTTTATTAGATAGGATAGAGGCCTAGTGCATGGGTGTGGGCCAGCTGGTTTGCTCTGAAGGGTGTCCCTGATCAGGGTGGAGGTTTCCTTGGGGTGTGGGGTGGCCTGGGCGAGGGGCCTGTGGTGATTTGCAGGCTGGCCATGCCCCCCAGTGACCCAAGCAGAGGCCCTGGTATCTGGGATTTATCTATTTTCTACAACTGAAACTTTGTAGTCTGGAATGGAGTTAAGCCTCCTGCTTGCTCTAAGGCCATAGCCATTTCTGTTGGGATTTATTTATCTTCTATAATTGAAACTTTGTAGTTTTAAGCAGAGGCCAAGGCAGGCCAAGGCTGCAGAAAGCTTGGCTTCCTCCATCACTGGAGGCAACCCTAGCATCCTGCTCTCTCCAGCCCTGTGGCTGCCACCATTTTTATTGGAATTTATTTATCTTCTATAATTGAAACTTTGTAGCATTGAGTGGAGGCCTGGGCTGGCCAAGGTGTGTGGAAAGCTTGGCTCCCTCCATCGCCGGGGAAACCCAAGCCTCCTTCCTGTTCAATCTGTGACCATAGCTATCTTGGTTGGGGTTAATTTGCATACTCGCTCCTGACAGGCTGATGGGCATGGCTTGTGGTGTTGCAGAGGTATGGTAAATTTGCATATTACTCTTTTATTAGATAGGATTAGAATATATATATATTAGTTTTTAAAACTTATACAAAAAATAAAACTAGTTTCTAATGTTCTTTTCAGACATATACTACTTTGCTTATTTAGGTGTGATGATTAAAATTTCTGCAAGAGTTAAAGTTGTGTTATGAGTGTAGGAGGGATTCTATGCTAGCCTTGGAATGAAACTTCAGAAAAATTAGAAAATTTACAACCCCATTGAATATAATAAGTTATTACTTGATAAATCAAAATTTAACTGTTCTAGCCCTAAGCTATGTAGTTAAGTCAGTTATAATTAATAATTTATTTTGTGATCATGTTATAGTGTTATAGTTGTCACAGTTTTTAAACTTAATTCTAACTTTTATACATTTGAATATCTATGTGAGCCAATCTAGCTAATATATATAAGTTTAAAAATGATTTTATATAATTCTTCCCTCAAATACATTTTTTTGCTGAGATTTTTATCACACAGGTAATAAATTATTTCACCATGTAATCTATAATTTACTAATAATTTCACTAAAATTTTGGCATCAACTTTTATTAGGCATACAAAAAAATAAATACATCCTCTAAGCATGTAAAAAACACTTGGGTATTGATGTTTATAGATATTTCTAACATAATTACTAATTGTGACTGGAGGGGCAGCCACCAACCCATTGCTTCAATATCCCTGAAATCTTTGGCACATTCTAATGTTCTTCTGTCCCTCAAAATGATTTTAAAGACACATGAAATGAATTTTCTTTATTTTATTTCATACTTGTAACATATAAATTAAGTTTTTGTAAATCAACATTTTCCATTGTTTTACATTGCAACTTCACACATCATTGAACTTTAATTTAATTAGCAGTGACAAGTAAAACTTCAGGTTTAGATTTCCTTGCCCACTAAACTTTGTTGAAAAGATTGATCTAAGCTGATGTAACAGAATAGATAGTGTTGAAAATGAAAAAAAAAGACATATCACTTGGAATACAACTTATCTGTTGGTTCATCTTTTTTTGCAAGTAAGAACTTTAAAATATTAAGTTTTCTTACAAAAATTGATACTGCTAGTTAGTTTAAATACAAAACAAATTCTTGACTCTCTTTAATAACTGCTCTCATTAAACCAAAATAATTTTCTACTAAGCAAATGCTTAGTTTTAGTTGAAAGTAATAAAGGAGTATTCTGCCAGAAGAGCATTAAAATTAATCTTTTCTTTAATGAAAGTTAAATTAATACCATCATAAATACGTATCATACTTTGCTTTATGATAAAAAGGCCATCCATATTCTCTTATTGTTTTTCTCATTTTAAAATACTTTATAATTTATTTTCTTTTTCTTTTTAAAATTCTTTATTGTTGAGAGTATTACAGATGTTCTTCTTTATCCCCCCCATTGCTCCCCTCCACCCAATTCCCACCCTGCCCAGGCCTTCACCACCCTATTGTCAGTGTCCCTAGATAATGCATATATGCATATAAGACATTTGTTTATTCTCTTCCTGTCTCCTTCACTACCTTTCCCTCTGAGAATCATCAGTCTGTTCCATTTCCATGCCTCTAATTCTATTTTTCACCAGTTTACTCTGTATATCTGATTTATTATTTGTTTATATCATTTGATAGATTTGTATTTATTGCCTTTATATTGTTCATATTTTTATCTTTTTCTTTTTATTATTCTTCTTCCTCTCCTTAAAGAATACATTTCAACATTTCATGTAACACTAGTTTGGTGGTGATGAACTCCTTTAGCTTTTTCTTATCTGTGAAACTCTTTATCTGACCTTCAATTGTAAATGATAGCTTTGCTGGGTAGAGTAATCTTGGTTGTTAGGTCCTTGCTATTCATCATTTTGAATATTTCTTGCTACTCCTTTCTGGTCTACATTATTTTTGTTGAGAACAGTCTAAACTGTTTTTCTCTTGCTGCTTTTAAGATTCTCTCTTTATTTTTAGCCCTTGGCATTTTAATTATGATGTGTCTTGGTCTGATCCTCTTTGTGTTCCTCTTGATAGGGACTCTCTGTGCTTGCTGGACTTGTAAGTCTATTTCTTTCACCAAGTAGGGAAAGTTTTCTGTCATTATTTTTTCAAATAGATTTTCAATATCTTGCTCTCTCTCTTCTCCTTTTGGCACCCCCGTAATGCGAATGTTGGTACTCTTGAATTGTCCTAGAGCAGAGGTTCTCAACCTTTCTAATGCCGTGACTTTTTATACAGTTCCTTGTGTAATGGTGACCCCAACCATAAAATTATTTTCGTTGCTACTTCATAACTGTAATTTTGCTACTGTTATGAATCATAATGTAAATTTCTGTATTTTCTGATGGTCTTAGGTGACCCTGCTAGTAGTTCCCAACCCACAGGTTAAGAACTGCTGGCCCTAGAGGCTTTTTACACTATGTTCATATTTTTGGATTCTTTTTTCTTTTTGATCTTCTGATTTTTTTTTTGCTTCCTCATATTTAAAATCAATGCTTTGATTCTCAGAATCCTTTACTCTACTGTTGAATCCCTGTATATTATTCTTTATTTCAGTTAGTGTATGCTTAATTTCTGACTAGTCTTTTTTCCCCTTCCTTCCTTCCTTCCTTCCTTCCTTCCTTCCTTTCTTTTTGTTCTCACTTAAATCTTTGAAAGTCTCACTAAGTCCCTTGAAGGTCTCTTGATTAAACCTATAACCATGATTCTGACCTCTATATCCATCCAGTAATTTGCTTTCTTCCATTTCTTTCATTTTTGACATATTTCTTTGTCTCCATATTTTGGTGTTTTCCTGTTTCCTTCTATGTATTAGGAAGAGCTGCTATGTCTCCTTGAGTTGGTAGAGTGGCCTTATGTAGTAGCTGTCACTATAGGGCCTAGTGGCGTAGGCTCCCAGTCACCTGAGCTGGGCACTCTAGGTGCATCCCTTTGTGAACTGTGTGAACAGTCTTGTTATAGTTGAGACTTGATGGTTATTGGTGTCACTGGGAGGCATTGACCTCCAAGCCAATTGGCTGTGAGAACCAGCTGTGACTACAGTGGGAGAACTGGTGTGCAAAAGCCACCTCTATGGAGCAGAACTTGCTTCAGTGAGGCTGGTGCTCACTGAGTCTGCCCCTTGAGTATATCACTTATGGATGTGTAGAGCATAATCTGCTACAGTCTACAGCAGCCCAGTGGGTGCACTGGCTCTGGAAACTTTAGGGAGGTGCCTGGGGACACACACCAGGAACAATAAAGAGATTTATAGATTCCTACAATTTGTATTGGGTTTAGAAGTGCCAAGGTGAGGCCCAGCTGTGAAGCATGGCAGGATGGTGCCAGTACCAGGTCTTGGGACTTCTTATTGATAGATTTGGGGCCCCCTAACTCAGCTTCAGCTTGTTTGAGAGATTTTAGCAAAGTCTGAAGCCTGAGCAAGGACAGGAAATTAATATGAAGAAACAACTATACCCAGGTTGAATGGGGCTGCAAATTAGATAGGGTGGCATCTCAGGGAATCACCAGGGTTGAGCCAACAAAAATGGCTGCCAGTTAGCCCTGTAACCAGGAAGATCCAGCAAAGGAACAATAACCCCTGCTAGAATTTTCATCTGGGAGAAAGCCACTCCCCTCCCCTAGTTCCTGCCTCAATGCCAGACAATTCAGTTCCTTCTCCTATGTGTCTGTGTCCCCTAGAGCCTCGTCTGGGTCCTGGAGCTCAAAGGAAGTTGGACCTTGTAAGTTCAGTTCATGTGCTAGCCCTTTAAGAGGAACACTTGGGTCTTCAGCAGCCTCCCTGTTGCTGAGCCAATCTCTTCTGATTTTTATAACCTATAGTTATTGGGACTTCTTTTCCCAGCTCTAGGAGCCTTGGCTGATTGTGGCTAGGACCTCTTGCTCCTCACGGGAAACCTCTGTAATCAAGATATCCCGCTGTTCTGTGCCTCCACACCTCTGCCTCTCCTACCAATCTCAATGTATTTTCTTCTTTGCTTCTCTAGTTGTAGGACTACCATTCAGCCAGCTTTCAGGCAATTCTGGTTGATAGTTGGCAGAGAGTATAGGCATTTACCTACTAAGCATCTTGTTTCCTATTTCTCCCTTATTCTTTTTGATAAGATGAGCTGAGGAGTTCTTCCAAGGATTGGTTTGCCCAGTGTACTTTTACATGATTAAAAAAAAAGGAAAACTTCATAGTAGAAAGCACTTTAGCACTTTAAAAATATGCATTAGTGAAACAAAAAAGTGGCTTCAGCTGCTTGTGGCAGCAAAAGCCAAACTCATGAGACAGATTGTGCTGCATAAGGAAAGAGATCTATTCTGGTACAGACCTGGGAGAATGATAGACTCCTGTCCCAAAAATAATTTAGCGTTCCTACTCAAGCCCACAATTCTTGTAGTGATAAGGAAGGGAAACTTTCTTTGTCTATCCAATCATCCTGCTAACTTTTTGCATGTTTGGCTCTATTCATTCATCTTTCTAGCCTTTGGCATGCATAGTGTAAGAACTTGCTCCTACACCATCTTAGCTATTAGGGGTTACTCCCTGGTGAGCCCTCACTCTCTACAGTAACATTAACAGTATCTTATAATATTCTGAAAATCACTATGGGAGTATTTCCTACAAGTTTCTGTGCATAAATCACTTTGCATGCTCTCCAAATATCAAAGGAAGAAATGTCAGCAAATAGAATCCCAAATACAATATATTTTTGTAGTTAAATATTTCTTTTCTGCATGGATGGCCATTAAAATCTGTGGATTTACTGGGGTTTTATTGTCTATGTAGCACAATAATAAGTTTGTAAAATTGAATATTATCTCATTCAGATAAAAGATGAGAGTAATATGAGCATTATCAACAAGTTTAAAATAATTTTTGTTCAATTTTATTACATTCTGAAGAACTATAAAGTAAATATTTCTAAAATAAATTTTCTTTATTCTTGTAAATTCAAAGACAACAAGACTATGTTTCATTACAAGCATCAATAAATGATGTATAAATGTTTATTTTAAAAATTCTCAGTTTAAAACTATGCTTCTTTAGGAATATGGTTCATATTCATAACTTTCATCTGTTTTCTCATGATTAATTGTTACTTTTCTAATTATTACTATTGGACAAACATTTATATTGTGCTATGTACTAAGGACTAAATATACAGTATATGCTAACTTGCTCAATCCTTATATCAATTCTATAAGGTATTTTTTCTCATTTCCAATTTATAGTAAGTGAAACTGAGGCACTGGGTGGTTGGATGACCTGCCCCTGGTCACATAGCTAACAAATGGCATATCCGTGATGTGAATCTCAGCATTAAGGCTTATACTGTGGTGTCCCTATAATCATGACCTCAAGTTGTATACCTGAAAATTGAGCATTACATGTTTGTTCTTGATCTCTTTCAATAACTTAATTTTTTATTAATTTCAATAACTTATCAGTATCACAAGACAAATGACAGAACAGGTTGTCTCTGAATTTATCAAAAGCTGAATTCTCAATTTTAAGAGCACTGCTGGGTGTCTGGAGAGCCTGTCTGGCAAAAATATAGCTTCCTGGAGAGAAACTAGAAGTTAGCAAGCCTGCTTAGTACACAGGCACCATAAGTGATTGTAGCACAAATAAAAAGCAAAGCTCTGATTCCTTTTTTCCATATAAGGAATGCTGGTTTACCCTAGAATAAAACCACAGATAAAAATTATACTTTCTTTCTACCCAAAGGTTTTTTATCCTGATTATCCTATAAATAGAAATAGGTATTTTCATTTTATAGAAGGAAAAAATGAGACAAGGTGAGATCTTATTTTAGAAAGGTTACTTGGTAAATTGGTGGAGAAGATTTCAATGACCTATAAAACACTTAAAACAAGGAGGAAAATTGCCCTTATTTCTTACAGTGCTCTGGACAATTTAAAAACAGACCTTTTCCTATTTATATTTATATTTGTATCTACTTAGCAGGATATTATTTTATGTCATCAGTAGAGACCTTGTGCATGAAATCTGTGCACTGTGGGGGGCGGTGTCCCTTAGCCCAGCCTGCACCCTCTCCAATCTGGGACCCTTCAAGGGATGTCCAACTGCTGGTATAGGCCCTCCTCTGTCAGCCTGGTCACCCCCAACAGCTCTCCCCTGCCAGCCTAGTCACCCCCAACTGCCCTCCCCTACCAGTTCTATCACCTCCAACTGCCTCCCCTGCCAGCCCGGTTGCCCCAACTGCCCTCCCCTGCAGTCCTGGTCCCCTCCCCACCCCCCAATTGCCCTCCCTCACCTGCAGGCCTGGTTTCCCCCAACTACCTTCTTCTGCTGACCTGGTTGCCCTCCCCTGCTGGCCTGATCACCCACAACTGCCTTCCCCTGCCAGCCACTTTGTGGTGGCCATCTTGTGACTACATGGGGGTGGCCATCTTGTGCAAGGGTGTGACAGTCAACTTGCATATTACTTCTTTATTATATAGGATGCTTAGGAGTTAAAAGTAGAGGTTATATAATATAGTTTCTGGGTAACCAGGATGTTCCTCAGCCTCTAAAAATTCCTCCCTTATTTTTCTGGTATTTATAATTTCAGTTTCTATAACTAAAAAGTCATGTTTATGGCCAGGGTAGTTACAAACAGTATGTGAAAGGAGATGCAATACAGTAATATTAAACATTGTTAATAATTCTCATGGTAAAAATTATTCATAAGTTGGTTTTAGAAGGGAAAAAACTGAGTAGGCAGGAGGTCACTAGGAACAGAAAAAGGAAGTTTGCTCTAAAGAGGAAGAGAGCAAAAACTGAGAAAGACCCCAGAAGGCAGCATCTAATAACCCCAAGAGAAACTGCCTCACTTTTGCTCTATGAAAAAGAGAATTACAGAGCAAGCAAGCCAAATATAAATAATCTTTCTCATATGAGAAAGAATGGTCACAGTAATTTTAATTTCACAAATCAGCTTACAAAAATTAGAGTATTAAATAAAAAATACAAGATCAGTCATTTAAAAACATAAATAAGCTCAGTTAGTTAAATTCAGGTACAAATCAAACTTCAGGCCAGTTTTTCTAAAATAGACTAAAGAAATTATCTTGAGCCTGTTAATATACAAAGCAAGGGAAGTACCGCTGAAACAGAATAGGGCCCCAGAGTGCTTTTATCACTAAACTAAATGTACTACCTAGAGCAAATCTGACCTTTGTGCTTGGGAGAAGACTCTAAATGTGGGGTAAAATTATCTGCAAGGGTTTTCCTTTTCATAATTCTTTAGAGCAAATAATTAAATGATAGAATAGGTGTTGTGTGGACCTAATAGAAGGACTCTTGGGTTTGGAATGCATTCTGCAGGATTAGAGAGTGATTTCTCTGGTACAGGCTTCTCCTGGAAATGCTAACAGTCCAGGAAAATCAACAAATATGACCATTCCAAGGCTATCGGGTAGCAATCCCAGTAAAGGGTTTAAGGCTGACTTACCTATTGTAAGAAAGTTTGAAGTTGGAATATTTATGTTTCACATATTAATCATATTTGACTGTCAAGAACTGGAAGAGTCTGAAATTCACCCTACAGGCAAGCTAAGAACAAGCAAGGAGTCTGCAGTCTTCTATCAGTATCCAGCCTGCCACAGATACTGATAGAAGACTGGAGACTCCTTGGTTTGAGACAATAGGGTGGTGGAGGCCTGGGGCAGGGACTGGCTATAAGGGATCAATGGGAGAAAAAAAGGGAACATATGTGACACTTTCAACAATAAAGATTTTTTTATATAAAAGAATAAAAAAGGAATAATTTATTACTAACAACAATAACAGTAGCCAGAGTATCAACATTTGTACTAGTTCCCCAACCTCTAATTCCAAAGAGAAATGCAAAGTAGGCCAGGTGATGCCTAAATAGCAGGTTAATACTGGAGGACCCCAAGTATAGGAAACCCAATTACTTTTATAATAAACAGTAAGCCTGCCTGAGCTTTGCCACAGGAGACCCTGCTTTCCATTTAAACCTCCTTGAAAAGGCAGTCCGGAACAAAGGCAATTAGTGCCTTGTTCATGAGACATGCAGAAACACATGAGATCTAAAGAGAATTGTCTCTAACAATAAGAGATAGCCTGTTGTCTTTTCTATGTAGATTTCCTAATCTTTCAGTAATATTTATTCACCTTTCTTTGATTCAAAACTATGTGGGAACACATAAAAAATATCTGTCAGTAATAAACTTCCAACACTGAGAATGCCAATATACTGGACATAATGGTTCTATCGCCGTGATCTAGTCTACTATATTTGTCAATGTGGAATGAGATAAACCAATTAGCAAATTCCATTCTCTGGATTAGTTTTGATAAACCTACCTTTAAGTAAATCAGTACGTGACATTCTCTTGAAACAGGACTTAGCTAAAGAGAGGAAAAGCAAGATGACCCAATACATCTCTTTTATGGTTTGAGCAAAATAGTATGATTATACATTTCAATGAGTGGTTTTGGAAACTGATGAGTTATCTCTCATAAGAAAAAACTATCTTTGCAAATCAAAATATTAGTAATTTATAGTTATCTTCCTGAGAAAAATTTGGAATTATGCAGCAATGAGAAATAATTCTTTAAGTATAATTTTAAATTCATGTTCCCTTCCATTAGATGCATATTGCACCAATTCTGTCATTTCATCTGATGTAAGAAGGCTTTGCAAAAAGGGACAAATACACTCTGGATATTTTGCCCTAACTTTACATAATACTTCACATCATGACCATGAATATGCCATTTTGGAATTTAATATGCAGATACTTTTTTTTTATATTCTAAAGAACTATCTTTACATATTTTTCTTTTTACATGTTGAATTTTCAAGTTGAATTATTGCTATTGGAAAGATCTTTAGCCAATCCAGAAGCAGTTTTCTTATTAGAAAGATTAGGCAAATTGTACTATTAAGACAGTGTGTTCAGTCTAAATTCAAGAAATATATGTATCCTGATAATTGATTATTGGTAAAAAGATGCAGTCCAAAACCACAGATTCAAAGATTTAATAAAACTGGTTTAAACAGCATGCATTATAGGTGGATCATGCCACATTCCTCTACAGACTATGGAATTACTGCATCACAAGCAAGTTAATTATTTACTCCCAGATGCTAAACCAGTTGGAATAGTCCATAAAATACTGCTTCATCTCTGGAATAAATATGTTGTTTTAATAATTTAAAAGATGAAAGTGAGCAACTGAAGAGTAGCACTAGCATTTATTTGTCTAAACTTCAGTCTCTAAAGAAACATGTTAATGAGAATGATAGACACAGGAGTTTCCCAGGAGTTTGGCCTTTCGTCAAAGTAATGAGGTTCTAATCTCACAAACTGTCTGAGAAACACAGGCCATTTAATTGTAAAGCCTCCAGGTCCAGTATCTTATAATAATGACCATTTATTTAATTTGCCATCTTGATACAATACCTAGAAAGTATAATAAAACAGCATCTGGTACACGGTGACTAGTCAATATATTAGCTATCATTATTATTATTACCACAACAGTTACATATTGGAATAAACCTGAGATCTTTAAATTAATCACACTTTAAATATTTTAAATAAAATTTACTCAAATGACATAATTCTTAGCTTTGTATTTATTGACCTTTTATTATTTTACATATTATTTGTTATTTTCTTAAATGTGTGTGAAATTTTAAAAGAGCTTTACAAATATGGTGCTAAATAAATGCTCAAAATATTAGTCAATCAATTATGTGTCCTAGCAAGATTTTCTTTCTCCTTCCTATGTTCTTTCTTTGACCTTCCCACCTTTGATAGATGAGTAAAGAGGCAGCCATTATGTGTTAACCCAGAGATATAGTGCTTTGCAAGATGGTCAATATCAGGAAGAAAACACTCTAAATGCTTTATATTTCCCTTTTATAATTGAAAAGACAAATTTTCTTCTGCAAAAAAAATAATTAGAATCTATTTAAGTATGTCCACTATGGAGCTGTGAATAATGTCTACTACCTCAACTAGATGGAGTTAGGACTTGAGGTTAAGGGCAGAAGATCAGACAATACAAAGTGCAATGTTGGAAAAAGCAAGGAGAAGGAAGTAAACCAGAAACCAAACAGGCTTTAAGATGCCTGTCTAGGGTTCACACTATAAGAAACACGAAGTGACTTAATATGACAAATAATGAAACTTCTTATAATTTCCATTGGACTGCGTGTTCATGACAAGATTGTGTTCTTTTCAACTAGTCTGAGCCTACACATTTTTCTAGATAGTATGCACATAACTGAGACTTAAACATAAAATGTCATTCTTTTTAAAGCTGAAGTAATTGCTCTGATCCTAGAAATAAGAAAGCAGTTATTTTCCCATCGTGAAAGTTGTGTGTTTTTCTTAATGATGGAGATACATTTTATAAGTGTTGCCTGGTAAGTATAATTTAATAATTGTATCAAATACTTATTTGCAAAATTAAAATGTCTCCTCTTGTAAATGATGCTTACAGAGATTTCAGTTTCTTCCCAAACTGAATGATTTACTTCTGCTTTTTGTTGAATACAGCCGTGATTTTCAACCTTTTTTTATTTCATGGCACACAAAAACTAATTACTAAAATTCTGTGGCACACCAATGAATATGTCATATTTTTTGTGATCTGACAAAAATATAGGTATAATTTTTGATTCATTCACATTGACAGCTATTGTAATGTTGGCTGTTGTCATTTTTTAAAAATTTGACAATCTAAGAAAAAGGAGGTGAGTGCCCCTGACTAAATAGTAAGGTATTGCAAGTTTTAAAAATTCTTACCACACACCAGTGTGCCTGCCATGGCATACCACTTAAAAATCTCTGTAATAGAGCAACTAGAAAATTATCCATAGACAGCTATTCCATGGACAGCATTTATCCTATAAAAGCAAAATTTCAAAGAAAACAATTTACCAGAATCAAACATTATTCCCTTCATTTTCACTTTCCTTGTTGGCTGCAGCATTTACGATGTAATGGTTATAGTGTCAAGATCCCACTAGATTGTAATTCATTTTCCCCCTCTTATCCAAGAGCCTAAAAGCAAATTCCCAGCAAGGCATTAAGAAGCATAAAACAATTCTTGAAGAAGGAATTAGATTAGATACGAAGCCATACAGAAAAAGTTGGAGATGGGGAATTACACTTACCAAGTTGCACATAAAGAAATGTCATTTGTGAGATCTCTAAGGAACCTGTTGTGGTGGTTTGATACACTCACTGCACCTAGGGTTTGTCAGGTTGCAGCATGGTTCTTGATGCAAAAAAAAATGTGTTCACTTATCTTGTAAAACTGGTCCCAAGGTGGAACAACTTGTCCGCCAGAGTTTATTCTTCTTTCAAGATAACTTTACTAAGTGGATTTTTCCTGAATAAATGCTGATGCTGAGCTGATATTTTTTCTTCTTTCTGCGTGCTCAACTGAGCTGACTCATAAATAGGCTTCACTTCTTTCCTGGGGTTTTCAACAAATTTGTCAATGAATACTGAAGTGAGCTACTGTTAAATGTGCAGTCTTGGAAAGGAGTATCCAGATAATTGGAATCCACTCATAATCCATAACCTCCACACATGCCATGCTCTACCTTTCCTGGCTCCAGGCCCTAGAATGTGCTCAAAAGTAAAGTCAGTTTCATCTCCTCATTGGTTTAAGCCTGTCTACATGCAATAACGGTTTAATTATTTAAGAGGCCAGAAGCAGTAGAAAAGGGAGAAATTCCAGAATTTATTAAAAAAGAAAACTTTCAAAACTGTAAAAGTTTGTCTTATTAAAGGTGTTTTTTTTTTTTTTCCTACCAGTCAGGGATCATTTTCGGTTTGTTTATGGGGTTATTTATTTTACAAAGTTCACATAGAATTTTTGGCAAGGAGCCATTCAAGTATTGTTTTACTATAAACACCTTGTCATGCTATCTACTTTAACACTTTTCATTTAAAGACAGGCCATCTAAAGAAATAGCAATAGCAAAAGCAAAGTTCTCCTTTTTACAGTTTTTTGGTAGTTTTTTTTTACTGCCCTTTTTCTTTTCTTTTTATTTCATCACACGTTAGTCTTTGAAGAAAGGGGTGGGGCAAGCAATTAGTAATCTCCAAATGATACAATTCATTTATTTGGAAACTAAAATATTTCTGAATTCTTTCTACTCTGATAATGGGATAAGACAATTACAGTTCTGAGACTTCTGTAACTCTCATTGTTCTAGTGGCTTTCCAAATATTTTCATGATGTGATAGCAAATAGCTTTCTGCTCAGTATACCAGATAAAGCTGACCATGAAGTTACTTACAGGGTAATTAAAAGGTGTTGGTCTGTGCTTTTATGGCTAAATATAATGTTACCCTCTAATTTATGAATAAATTATACAGATGGTCTTATTTTTTTAAATCTGAATTCTAGACCAAGTTAGAAATGAAACTATCTTACAGTTTAGCAAAATGGTTTCATAATTTCTCACTTTAAAAAAAACAAAAAGTTTTCATGCAGTGAATCCCCCCTCTTCATCTGCCCCAACTATAAACAATTCTTTCTTGTGTAAAATCTGAGTCACAAACATGTAAATTAGAAAAGTCTGGTTAGGGGTACCCAGCTCTGCACCCTTTCAAAATCAGGTACTATTTTTCCCACCTTTGTACTTATTGGTCAGAGTGTTCTGTGGCTAGAAGTAAATGGTAGATACACAATCTCCTCTTTATGCAAATAATTCTTCTCTTCTTAGTGCACTAATTACAGGTACAGTGGTACCTCGAGATACGAGTACCCTAACATTTGAGATACGAGCCGTTGAGCAAGCGATTTTGCTTTGAAATACGAGCAACAGTTGAGATACGAGTAATAGTGCAGATCGCCCGGCTGCACACGACTCACCAGTTTACCGCGACTTGAGCATCTCATAGTTTCCCACGCCTCAAGGTTACGGAACGAATTAAACTCGTATCTCGAGGTACCACTGTATACTTAAGTTGACCTACTGGTTCTCCCCCTGAGTTTAAAAAACAATCAGGTAATAATATTATAAAAGCTTAAAAGGGAAAAACCTCAGGCAAATATTATTTTAAGTGAATTAGATTGTTTCTAGCTAATAAGAGTGTCATCCTGTGCACTGAAGGGTCCCGGTTTGATTCCCAGACATGGCACATACCCAGGTAGATGTTAGTGTCTCTCTCTCTCTCTCATTTTCTCTAGAATCAATGAAAATCATATTCTCAGATAAAGGTTAAAAGAAAAGAAAATAATTTAGAAAAAAGTCTGAGAGAGAATGAATTCAAATTTTGTTTAGCCACTCAGTAATTTCTGCAAGCCAGACAAATTACTCTCCCTACCTTAGAGAGTTCTTTCAACAATGAAACAGGGCATGTAAGAATCTTTTCTGGAATCCACTGGTGGAGTTGGGCTGGAATCTTGGTAGGCCACTCACTTATTAATATACTCAGCATATTGGTCTTCAAGCTGCTAAGAGTACACAAAGGTTCCCCCCCCCACAAGGATTAGGATGCATGAATCATTAATTTCAAAATTCATTTCCAAGATACATTGTTTCTAGATGTACTCTTTTCTAAATTTGACCTGTTTCAGAATACTTCTTGTGTGATGAGGGCAGCATGTCAGCAAGGCTTCCTGTTCCACAAGTCTTTAAATTAGCTTCTCTCAGCTCACACACACACACACACACACACACACACACACACAAGGCATTTCTTTCACCTAACACAAATTTGTTATGATTCATTATTCAATAGTTAAAATGTTCTGAGATATCAAAGAAAAAGTTGAAATATGGTTGTGCATAAACTCCTCTTTAGTCAGACCCATCTATGCTATTGAAAATGTACATTTTCAATAAAGATTTACTTGTTATAGTTAATTGTACTTTATCAAAATTCTTTAATATAACTTGTTTATTTTATAAATTGATTATAACTATAGTTATTAGTTACTACTACTAACTTTACTACTAATAACTATCACTCTATCAAGCTTTATAGTCATAAGAAATAGTTTAAGATTCAATTTTAATTTATATGCTTATCTACACTAATAAAAGAGAAACATACAAATTGACCATCCTTCTGCTATACCCACCAGCCAATCAGGAGTGAGTATGCAAATTAACCCAACAAAGATAGCAGTTAATTTGCATATGCAGGCAAGGGGTGAAGACTGAAGATAGTGTAGAAGGAAGCCAAGCATTGCAGAAGGTAGCGAAGCAGCAGAGAAGAGAGGGAAAGTAGTGGAGACAGGAGAGAGCGAGGCAGCAGAGTGAGGAGCAAAGCCTGCCTTGGTGGGCTTCGCTCCCTTCTCTACTTTGCTCCAGCCGCAGGAAGCCCTATTCTTGCAGGGATCTTCCTGCAACAGGCTTTTAGTTTTTGATAAAAGAAGAATGAGGGAGTGATCAATAAGAAACTTTCAAGCATGAAAAATGTTACATTATGATAACATTCTGGGGAAGTAATATAATAAAAGTACAATTTTGAGCAAAAAAAAAAAGGATTGTTCATGAATTTTTAAAATCAGTGGTGCTGAGTACCATATCACTTTGGCATTTAGAGTCCCTTTGAAACATTTAAAAGAGTAACCTAACTTACATTTTAAAATAATAATATTTACAGTATATGGGAAATTACATTATTCTCAGTCACTGAAACATATTATTAAAAGATATAAGATGGTATAGAGTGAAAAAATAATTTCTTGTTATATGTAAGCAATGCAAGATAGTCTACAGACTCCTGCTGCAGAGGTTAAGAGCATGGATTTTCAAATCAGAATTGACTTTAAACTCAGTCTCTGTCTCCTGGTTTATAATAAGTGCTATTTAACTTTACCTTCTCTGGGCCGCACCTTCCTTACCTTCAAAATGGAGATAAGACCTGATAGAATTAAATAACATATATTTAAAGTGTTTAGAACTGTGTCTGGCTTTAAGCAACTACTATCATTATCACCATTATTACTGCATATGAGAGAGAGCAGGATTCAAGAGTTAAACGTAGGGTTTGAATCAACACAGATGAGCAGGATTCAAGAGTTAAATGTAGGGTTTGAATCAACATTTCTCCAAGGAAGGTATGATATACAAATGGTTAGCAAACATATGAAAGGTTATTTAACATCATTAGCCATCAGGGAAATGCAAATCAAACCCTCAATGAGAATCACGTCACACACACTAAAATGACTAGAGTAAAAAAAAATGTTTATTTAAAGTATGAAAGAACAAGTGTTGGTGAAGTTGTGGAGAAATTGGAATCACTCATTCTCTACTGTTAGGGATGTAAAATGAAGCAACCACCAGGGAAAACAATTTGGTGGTTCCTCAAAATGTTAAATATAGAATTACCATCTGATTCAGCAATTAACTCTTGAATACATACCCATATAAACTAAAAACATATATTTAAACAAATACGTATACACAAATGTTCAGAAGAGCGCTATTCACAGTAGCCAAAAGGTGGAAACAATCTCAAAGTCCATCAGCATATATAGATAAACAAATTATGGTACATCCATACAATTGAATATAATTCAGCCACAAGAGGAAATGAAATATAGACACATGCTACAATGTGGATGCATCTGGAAAACATGCTTATTGAAAGAAATGAGACACAAAGTATCACATATTGTATGATGCTCTTTATGTGAAATACCCAGAATAGGCAAATTTATGGAGACAAAAAACAGATTAATGTCTTTCAGGGACTTGGGGACAGATCAATAGAGTATGACTGCTCAGTGGGTATAGGGTCTCCTTTGTTGGGGGCAGGGAGGGTGATGAAAATATGTTAGAGCAGGGTGGAAGTGGTCATGCCACAACATTGTCAATTTTCTGAACACTATGCAGATTTGAAACACTGCTTTTTTTATTTTGTAATGTTTTATGGCAACACTTCCTCCATTATGATAACAAAGAAGATTGCTTGCACCCAGTGGTTCTCTACTCTCTCTGTGTGTTATAGCAACAGAGACAAAGTTCTTTCAGCCTAAAACACATCCTTAAAATTCCAGCAGCCAAAGTGCATCAGCTGCCTACAACCTTAAAGTCACCTAGGAGAGAGGATGAAAGATAATGGTATTTCTTGGATCACAGTTATAAACTTAACATTGCAAACAGTCAGATACCTGCAGCCAAACCATCTTGAGGGTCTTTAAAGAGTCATCTTACCTTGAAGAGGTAGATGGAATTTTTCCCTCCAAAACCAGCCCTTGGTCACAAGAAGAGCTAAGGGAAAGGCTGAAGCTGAGGGCACATGACTTAGGAGTTGAAGAAATGGAGAGTAGGTAAGAGGATGTGAATAATATGTTAGTTTAGTTACTGGATGCAATCTGTGGTAGGAGCTGTGTCTCAGCTGAGATTCCTGTGTGTTGATCACTGCTTTTCCATTCTCTCTCTAGATGATTTGAGGTAGGTTGCTTAATCTAAAGTTCAGTTCCTTCATCTGTAAAAATGGGCATGATGATAAAATCTATTCCAATGGATGTATTTTGTGTGAAGATAAAATGAAACAATGCAGTTGTCCCCCAAGATTGCCTAATGCTAAAAATCACCAAGGGTTGTTTGTTGTTTTTTCCCCGTGTGTGTGTGTGTGTGTGTGTGTGTGTGTGTGTGTAAATAACAAGTTTCTGGGCCCCATAACAGACATAAATCATAAGGTCCATGGGGAATGCCATGAGAATCGGATGGCTTCCAATGAGAAGTAGCATAGCTTCTGGCTCAAATGTCTTAGTTATTATGAGTATTTAAATATTTCCAGGCCTAAGACTAGCATTTAAATTAGGCCCCCAACAAGTCAACATAATTAACCAAAAAATGACAAAGTCTATCCAAATGCTGTTTTCCATATTTTCCCGAACAATTGACTTAATCATTTGTTCCCTTTCAACAGAAAAAATGAGTGGGAAAATCAATAACAATTTAAGCTTGTGAGGAAGATGACTGTACTGGCACAATTAGGACATCCATTTGAACACTGCTTTTATTTGACAATAGGGGAAAATGTAGAAATTATAACCTATGAAAAATCTCTTCCATCTTCCTAAGTATATTTCTTTTCAGATAATGATTATTTAAGTAAAGGATTACTTTCAAGAACAGTAATCCATTGGTCTGAGGTATGCTTATGATTTTACCTGATTGAATGAAAGTCAAGTGTTCCAATTATCTCGTTATTCCTACTGCATCGGTTTTGCAACTTTTGATGATATCCCACAGGAAGGAATACATTTTACATTGAATTTTAGATACATACCTATCTGAAATAATATGTACTCTTATGTCCCCTTATGACAAGTGATGCATTTGGATATTTGTTCTATTCCATTCTATTTTCTTTTCTAATACTGGTTGCAATCCCCTACGTGCTTTGACAATTACTGGTTTGTCCCAAACCACTAATGGGTAACAATTAAAAATTTGAGAAGCACTGACCTAACATATGCACCAGAAGTTAATATTTTTACTGCTTCCCAAGCTGTAAGTAAAAATAATAATAAGTGCTTCACAGCAGAAATAAGCCAGAAATTGATAAACCCAGTTTTCAAGTCACTGAAATCAGCAATTTGGACTGTGACAGAACTTTATGTTCTCATCTGGGTCTTCCTGACTTATTCCAGCAGTCCTCAGACAGATACAACCTGGATCTCTATGTAAGAAAGCATGTTAGAAATATTTACAGCTTTGAAGTTTACTATTAATTACAAATAAAACAGCTATCAAAGCTTGCCCATGTATGTGTGTATTCTTGAGTATGAATATGAATATCAGAGAGAGCTTATGAAAATATAACCTGAGCAACATTTCCTTTGAGAGGAAATAGCCAAGGTATTGAAAAGATTGTGTCTTTATTGTTGCTTTGGTGAAAAGTTGGCTCCTTTTCTTTATTATTTTATCTCTTTCACTTTTTCATTTCCTTTCATAAACTATTATCCTTAGGGTTTGGCATTAGAAATTTCCAATAGTGTGTGATGTGCTAATGCTATATTTTGTTATGGCAGAGGGTTTTATTGTAACCAATACAACAATACTGGGACAGAGGATTGAGAAGTGGTTAAGTGTGTGAACGTTCAAATAAGACATACCAGGGTTTGAACTCCACCTCTTCATTTACTGGTTGTAACTTTTTTAAGCCTTCAGCACTCTATTGTCTAACACAGGTAATTTTTAAAACTTTTTAAAACTTTTTGTGTCTCAGTTTTCTCATCTGCAAAATAAAGATATTGCACAACTCAAATTCCTTAAGATAATGTATTACTAAAGCACTTATAAGAATACTCCTTAATAAATTATATGCCATATCAGAATTATTAGATACAAATTTGTGACAAATAATTTTTCCATATACTTTATAATAAAAGATTTACTTGAAGGGAAGCAAATTAGCCTACACCTAACTTTCTGATCCAGTTATTCTCATTGACTCAGGTATTTGTCTAACCTCCCATTGGTTCAACTGGATTTTATAGCCAGAATTTTCACCAAAAAATCTAAAAGCAGGGTTATGCGTTAATTTAATAGTTATAGTATAGTTTCTGTAGACAAAAAGCATGCACTGTTTATTTATATTCTGTGAAGAAGAGGAATACCAATGAAGGGATCAGTAATCAGTAAAAAAATCACATCCTATCTAATAAAAGAGTAATATGCAAATTGACCATCACTCCAACACACAAAATGGCTGCCCCCATACGGTCAAAGATGGCTGCCCCCATGTGGACACAAGATGGCCACCACAAAATGGTCAGCAAGGGAGGGCAGTTAGGAAGGACCAGGCCTGCAAGGGAGGGCAGTTGTGGGTAATCAAGCCTGCAAGTAAGGGGAGTTAGGGGTGACCAGGCCAGCAGAGGAGGGAAGTTGGGGGTGACCAGGCCTACAGGGAAGGGCAGTTGTGGGGGACCCAGGCCTGTAGGAGAGGGCAGTTAGGGATGACCAGGCTCACAGGGGAGGGCAGTTAGGGGTGACCATGCCCACAGGTTAGGGCAGTTAGGGGCAAACAGGCTGGCAGAGGAGCAGTTAGGCATCAATGAGGCTGGCAGGGGAGTGGTTGGGGGGTGATCAGGCTGGCAGAAAGAAATGGTTAAGGGCAATCAAAAGCAGGCAGGTGAGCAGTTGGGAGCCAGCAGTCGTAGATTGTGAGCTGGTGCAGGCTGAGCTGAGGGACACACCCCCATGCACAAATTTCATGCACCAGGCCTCTAGTAGTAAGAATATTCAGCAAACCAATTTCATTATTTGGTCAAGGCTTTGATGGACATAAACAGTACTTTTCAAAGATTAGCAATTACCTCAGTTTTTAATTAAAATATATTTGATACATAGCATTAATATCAAGAAAATGTTAGGTAATCATTCCTTTATACATTCATGGCATAAAATATTATACGATGATTCATACTTTCATTTAGACTGAGGCAACTTCTGAATTCCAAAATCAAATATTATATAACACCGGTGCTAGGACCAGTATTATTGCCCACTCCAGAAATAAACTGGACTTTACCATTGAAACAGGACTTTACCATACATGCTTGTTTGGATCCTATATTGGGTTTAGACACAAAGCAGATGCCTAATTTGGCAGTGAAGGATAAAAATAACTTATAAACAATAGAGAAGATTAATCACTATGGGCTACGGAGCATATCTAAATAATAGAATTAACCATTGTCTTTCTTAAATTAGAAAATATTTGAGAATACTATAAAAACCACCACTTTAGCTACATCCACCAATAATAAAACTTTCAATTTATCCATATCATCTTCAGATATTTTTTCAAAAAATGTTCCAATTGTTCTTGAACTTTTCTATGGGTCTCTCTTTAATCTTATATCATTATTTTATTTTTACAGAGGTAAAGAAAGAAAGAAAGAGAAAGAAGAGAAAAGGAAAGAAAGAAAGAGCAATCCACAATATTGAATGTTTTAAACCTAATTAATTGTACCATATTATATGCATTATTTTATGTTTTTACATTTGCTGAATATTTTTCAATATTTTATCTATGCTTACATATAGAGCTATAATTTACTATATATTATTTTGTATAAGAATCACCACATATTAATAGTATTTAAGATATTTGGATTATTTCCAAATTTTTGCTATCAAAATGAATGTTTCTATAAGCAATCTAGTACAAAAATATGGAAACGCAGGGTCTGAAGATATATAAATCTTCACATCTCCTTGATACTGCCAAAGTCCTCTTCAAAATTGTTTGGGAGTTCTTATCTTGCATAATATTTAATCTTGTCACATTTTATATTATTGCCTGCTTCATACCTGTTTCATATGAAATTATATTTTATTGTTTAAAATTGTATTTTCATAGTGATATTTAGATCACTTTCTTTGAGAATTGCTGTTTTATTCTTTATTAGGTATTTTTGTTCTATGTTATTTAAGCGTTATAGGTATTGTGGAGACTCAATATTTTAATGAATATATATATATATATTCAGTGGTTGCAGCTATTGCAAGCAAAATTAATGTGAGAAGTCTGGAGGCTGCAGAACCCAAGAAGTTCTACAGTATACAGGCTCAGGACAGCATTTGTCTATGCAAGCTCATTCCTCACATTCTCTTCCTTTGCTACTCTGCAAACCCATCTCTCAAAGTAGTTCTACTGAGATGTTGCCTGCATCCCTGCTTACTAGCTATTTAATTAACTTTTTAATATATGTCTACCTGAGGAAGGGAGAGGTTTAACCAAGACAACAATTAAACCAGGAAGGCTCAATTGAACTTTATCTATGCTGACACACTTTAAAGGCTTATTAATTTATCTGATTCTTGTGATCATCCTTCTTAACTTGCCTCTTTCATCACCATGACTTAGTAACTGTACATGTTGTTATGTAATCGGTGGCTTAATGCTATGTAATTCTACTAATTAATCTCGATACATTTTCCTCCACTTTGTGGTACATTCCTTTCCCGATCAATACAACCCTATATTCCAAGCAAATTCTTTTAGGAAAAAAAACGGAAACAAATGTTTTCTATTATTTTTGTGAGTATATATTCCTAGGAAAATTTGTCTGAATTTTTTGAGACAAGAAGGCATGATCATACAATGGAGCCAAGACAGCCTCTTTAATAAATGGTGTTGGGAAAATTGGACAGATACATGCAAAAAAATGAAACTGGACCACCAACTTACACCAAATACAAAAATAAACTCAAAATGGATACAGGACTTAAACATTAGACGAGAAACCATAAAAATACTAGAGGAATCCACAGGCAGCACAATCTTAGACATATGCTGAAAGATCTTCTTCACTGATATTGCTCCAAAGGCAATGGAAACTAAAGAAAAAATAAACAAATGGGACTACATCAAAATAAAAAGATTTTGCACAGCAAAAGAAACCATCAACAAAACAACAAGAAAGACCACTGTACGGTATCACTGATAAAGGTTTAATCTCCAACATCTACAGCCAAGTTATACAACTTAATAAAAGGAAGATAAATGATCCAATAAAAAATAAGGGCAATGGACCTAAATAGGACCTTTTCGAAAGACGACAGAAGGAAGGCCAAAAGACACATGAAAACATGTCCAAAGTCACTAATTATCCGAGAGATGCAAATCAAAACAACAATGCGATACCATCTTACACCTGTCAGAATGGCAATCATCAACAAATCAACAAATGACAAGTGTTGACGAGGATGTGGAGAAAAAGGAACCCTTGTGCACTGTTGGTGGGAATGCAGACTGGTACAGCCACTGAGAACAGTATGGAGTGTCCTCAAAAAACTAAAAATGGATCTCCCATTTGATCCAGTAATCCCACTCTTAGGAATTTATCCTAAGAAATCACAAACACCGATCAGAAAGGATTTATGCACCCCTATGTTCATAGCAGCACAATTTACAATAGCTACAATTTGGAAACAGCCTAGGTGCCCGTCAGCAGATGAGTGGATCAGAAAACTGTGGTACATCTACACAATGGAATTCTATGCTGCCATTAAAAAGAAGGAACTCTTACCACCTGGATGGAACTGGAGAGCCTTATGCTTAGTGAAATAAGCCAGTCAATGAAGGAGAAGCACCACATGATCTCACTCATTTGTGGATAATAAAGAACATTGTAAACCGATGAACAAAAGGATAGATACAGAGGCAGTAAAGCATCAAACAGACTGTCAAATTATAGCAGGAAGATTAAGGAAAGGTGGGGTAGATAAGAGATCAATCAAAGGACTTGTATGCATGTATATATAAGCATAACCAATGAACATAGACTCTGGGGGGGTGGGGTATGCCTGGAAGGGAGGGGGGGGCAATGGGGAGATATGTATACATGTAACACAATAAAAAAATAAAAAAAAGGAGCCATAAAAAAAATTCTTTTTTTTTAAATTATCTTTTTAAAAATATATTTTATTGATTTTTTACAGAGAGGAAGGGAGAGAAAGAGTTAAAAACACCGATGAGAGAGAGACATTGATTAGCTGCCTCCTGCACTCCCCCCACTGGGGATGTGCAGGCAACCAAAGTACATGCCCCTGACCGGAATCGAACCTGGGACCTTCCAGTCCGCAGGCCAACGCTCTATCCACAGAGCCAAACCGGTTTCGGCAACACAAGAAGTTCTTGAAAACCAACAGAAAATATAAATGAAACAAACATGATATATAGATGTTCTATTCTATTGTATATATTTTATTTTTGTTCCACTCAGGATGTCAATGCATTAATTTTATTGTCTATTATCTCTTTCAATAGCTTAATAATCTACCTTTTAATTTTTAAGGAGGCTCAGTTCCTTGTTAAAATTTATAAGCATTAGTACATGTTACTGACTTTTCTGAACAGGTCACTGTCCCCATATATGGTGACTTAGTATACTACCCAAGTGGATATTGGACCATTCTTCATAACATGGCTATAAACATTGCTGTGTGACTGAAGAAACCACATTATTTTTACAGTACAAAAGAATTGCTAAGCTTTTGCCTCTTTTTTTTGATTAATTTCATGCCTGACTCAGTCAAAGATTAAGCCTTGACACAGATTATAATTAAATATTGAAATCATGAAGTGCAAGAATGTTTAATTTTTAAAATATGAGTTTTAATTTACCGCATACAGAGAATAGCTCTGATCACCTGCAGAGATGCATTACACACTACATTGCCTAATGTAGGATGCCTGAATAAGGCTGAGCATATAGTTAAAGTAAACTAATGCAATTTACTGAACAGCAGTCAAATATTTATCCAGTTGATGAAGCAGACTTTATATGAAACTCAGACAATAATTAAAGAGGAGCCTGGCTTAAAACATTGATCATACCAGTTTTTACAAGTATGTTATCTCATTTCCACATCTACCATTTTCCTAAATAGTTCTGTATACCAGAACCACTCTGCAGTGAGCATTCTATAGCACTATGGTGAATGTATTTTAAGGCTAGCAATGTAGATTTATTGCAAAAGAAGCCTCAACTCTTGTCCTTTTTGTAGCAGACCTTTCAAAATCTGACTTACAGTGCCTTCCACTGAAGGTAAAATCTATTTTTCCACTTTGGGATCCATCTCACTTGTGACTTGGTTTGTCCAATATAGAATGTGGCAGCTATATTGTTGTGCCAGGTCATAATAGTTGCTTCCAGAGACTGCATGCTTCTACTCATTCTCTTAGGACCCTGTCATGGGGCATGAGAACAAGCCTGGACTGCCCCATGGAGGATGAGAAACCTCATAGAGGCCATCCTACAGCAGTGAGCTCACAGCAACTCCACTGTCTTACCGCAGTGAGTCCAGCTGAGATTGGCCAAGCACAAGTTAGGTCAGCAGAACCACTTAGACTACTTGCTGACTCATGAGATATAATGAATAGTTGCTGTCTTAAGCCCCAGTGTTTATGAGTTTATTATACCATAACAGCTAACTGAAGCAATATTTGGTAATCCAACTCAACCTCTTTATTTTACAGACCAGAAAACTGAGGCCCAGAGAGATTAAGTCCCTTGTCCACATCTGGATATGATCAGTAGCAGAATCAAGTTTAGACCTTGCATTTCCCAACTGTTCAGATAAAGCTCTTTCTGTTCTGCAATACTGCTTGGCTTTTTCTTCTTTTTGGCATCAAAGACCAATGAAAGTTATGCTAAGAGAATTAGAGTTACAACACAATAAAACGACATTTATTCAAAATAATTGTAAGGATCATATATATATATATGATCCTTACAATTATTACATAATAAATACATATATATATATATATTTATTATAGTCAGAATATAGATATTATCTTGTGACAGTATTTCTAAATTCTTTTTCTACATATGAAGAAAATTTCAAATGACAGAATAAAGATTGTTTTCAAGTGAAATACAGTGGTACCTTGAGATACGAGTGCCTTAACATACGATATTTTTGAGATACGAGCCGTTGAGCGAGCGATTTTTGCTTTGAAATACGAGCAACATTTGAGATAGGAGTAATCGCACAGATCGCCGGCTGCACACAATCCACCAGTTTAACACGACTTGAGCACCTCATAGTTTCCCACACCTCAAGGTTACGGAACGAATTAAACTTGTATCTCGAGGTACCACTGTAATCCCATAATTTTCAGTCATGGTGACACTGGTTTTAATCTTCATTTTTGAATATTTCTTAAATGCTAAAGTTTATAAAGAACTTATTTGAGTTTTGTTTAGCAGAATCAAACTTTTCTCTGAATCTCATTGCACCCAAAACTATCATTGAAAAACTACTAATAAGTAGCACATGAGAGTCATCCTATATTAAGTGTTCCAAACGATGAGCATTTAAGAAATTCTTAAATGCGTACATTATACCAAATGAACAAAGGCTAAGTCCATCATATCATGGGATGGTATGTTATGAAATCTTGTTCAGTCAAATTTGCTTCAGAGTAATATTTTTTATATATATATATAAAAAAGATGTTTGGGGGAGAAACAAAGATGGTGGCATAGGTGAACACCTAAGCTGCTGCCTTGCACAATTTCAAAACTACAACTAAAAGAATGCACAGCATCCAGAACCACAGGAAAGCTGGCTGAGTGGAAATTCTACAACTAGAAGGAAAGAGAGGGACTCACAAAGACTTAAAAAGGAGCTGTAAAAAGCTGAGGTACGGAGACAGGCTCGAGGAGAGGATGGGCGGAGGAGGGTCTGGCTGGCTTCCTCTAGTGGGAGGGAGACAGAAAATCCCAACTGTATTAAACCCTAGCTCCAGTTGAGACTCATAGGGGGATTCTGGACTGTTGTGAAGAGGAAGAAGTGCGTGGAAACTTAAGGGAGCCACAAAAGACAGAAGTCTGTGGGCTCGCGAAAGTGTGTGGAAAAGAGCACACACAGAGTGCTGACTGCTGATTGTGCCTGGCTTCCTCTAGCAGGAGGAAAAAAACCTCAAAACAGCACTGAAATCCAGGTCCAACTACACTGAACCCCAGTTTCTGGCAGAACCTGGGGACCCAGACTCATATGAGTCCCTAGAGTTCACCAAAACTCAGGGGAACCCAAAGGCAGAGTTCTGAAAGCTTGCATGCACGCACATGTGTGTGCATTAAAAGCAGAAGTCTGGAGGCAAGCACACATGCACAGACACAGCTGATCCTCACAACCGATTGGCTTGGAAGTCAATCCCCCTCCCCACCCCGCCCCGAGTGATACCAACAACAATTAAGAATTAAGTACAACAAGTCTATACACACAGTCCACAAAAGGGTCCACCAAGAGTGTCCACCTCAGGTACCTGGGCCACATAGAACACCTAGCACTCAAAGCTACTCTACCAACTTGGGGAAGCTGCGAAATATGCAGAGACTAAAGAACAGATCACAAACAAAAGAAATGGAGGAAAACAAACAACTGGATACAGAGTTCAAAACCATGGTTATAAGGTTTCTTAAGAATTTCCTAGAAAAAAATGGATAAATTTAGTGAGACCCTAGAGGAGATGAAAAAGAACCAGCTAGAAATTAAACACACACTGACTGAAATAAAAAAAAAATGTTATACAGAAACCTAACAGCAGATTAGAGGATCGCAAGAATCAAGTCAAAGATTTGAAATACAAAGAAGCAAAAAACACTCCACTGGTAAAGCAAAAAGAAAAAAGAATAAAAAAATGTGAACATAGTGTAAGGAGCCTCTGGGACAACCTCAAGCGTATCAACATCAGAATTATGAGGGTGCCAGAAGAAGAAAGAGAGCAAGATACTGAAAACCTATTTGAAGAAATAATGACTGAAAACTTCTCCCACCTGGTGAAAGAAATAAACTTACAAGTCCAGGAAGCACACAGACCCCTAAACAAAAGGAATCCAAAGAGGACCACACCAAGACACATCATAATTAAAATACCAAGAGCAAACGACAAAGAGAAAATGTGAAAAGCAGCAAGATGAAAACAGTTAATTACCTACAGGGCAGCACCCATATGATTGTTAGCCAATTTCTCAATAGAAACTATGCAGGCCAGATAGGAGTGGCAAGAAATACGAATCATGATTAATAGCAAGAACCTACAACCAAGATTACTCTACACAGCAAAGCTATCCTTCAGAATTGATGGGCAGATAAAGAGCTTCACAGATAAGAAAAAACTAAAGGAGTTCATCAATACCAAACCAGTATTATACAAAATGATGAAAGGTATTCTTTAAGAAGAGGAAGAAGAAAATGGTAAGGTAAAAATTATGAACAACAAATACATATCTATCAACAAGTGAATTTAAAAATCAAGTGAATTGAAAAGCTCATGAACAGAATAAACTGGTGAATATAATAGAATTAGGGGCATAGAAAGGGAGTGAACTGATAATTTTCAGGGGGAAAGAGATGAGGAAAGGTGTAGGGAGAGACTGAACAAAAATCATATACCTATGGATGAGGACAATGAGGGGGAGGTAAGGGCAGAGGGTAGGGTGGGATACAGGTAGAGGGCTGATATGGGGGGAAAAAGAGGAACACTTGTAATAATCTGAACAAGAAATATTTTTTAAAATATATATTTTGTTGATTTTTTACAGAGAGGAAGGGAGAGAGATCGAGAGTTAGAAACATCGATGAGAGAGAGAGACATTGATCAGCTGCCTCCTACTGGGGATGTGCCCGCAACCAAGATACATGCCCTTGACCGGATCAAACCTGGGACCTTTCAGTCTGCAGGCCAACACTCTATCCACTGAGCCAAATGGGTTTTGGCAGAACAATAAAGATTTATTAAAATTAAAAATAAAATAAAATAAAAAGATGTTTGGGCTTCTTGTTAGAGTAGTAAATAGTTCTACTTTTACTCCCATTATACCTGCAACTTTCTTATTCTATAGCATTGCTTCTCATTTTCCAACTTATCTGAATCAATTTGTTAAATCACAAATTGGTGAGCTCAATCCCCAGAGTTTCTGATTCCATAAACATGGGCTGAGGACTAATGATTTGTATTTTTAGCAAGTAACGCTGAAGTTGCTGGTTGGGGACCACACTTTGAGAATCGTTGCTCCATAGTTGTTCTCAATTGTTGAAGTAATTTGTGAATAGTCAATCTTAGAATATACCTTAATACAATTATTTTAGTGGGAACTAACAGAAGTAAATAAACTATATTTATAATTTACATTAGTAAGTGAATTACACAATACAAAATCCCATCAATTAAAATCAATAAGACGCCGAGACTGGTCTGGCTCAGTGGATAGAGCGTCGGCCTGCAGACTGAAAGGTCCCGGGTTCGATTCTGGTCGGTGGCATGTACTTTGCTTGCGGGCAAACTCTAGTGTGGGGCATGCAGGAGGCAGCTGAATGATGTCTCTATCTCATCGATGTTTCTGACTTTCTATCCCTCTCCCTTCCTCTCTGTAAAAAACCAATAAAATATATTTGAAAAAAAAAATCAATAAGACAATCACTACACTTCGAGCTTGAACAACCTTGATTTAGTCTGCCCAAAGAACAAGGGGAAATTTATCAAAAAGGAAAAAAAAGTTGTGTACTGTCACAAGACCCATAATATTTGGAATGCAGGCAAATTAATTCAAATGATCATCCTCTAAAGGGAAGTAATTTCCCAGAGTTTTTAAAAGGTAACAAAATGCCTACTTCCAATCCACAGTCTTTTTTTTTTTTAAATGAGAGTATTCACATACTTTCCATGACAGCTTCTGCTTTCCATCACTCATCTCTTTGTGAAAATAGTCCATTTTTGGCTTACAGACTATATGTTTGGGCTTAGTCCAGAAATGAACTTCTTGAAAGCTTTATAAAAATAATTTCAGTTGTTTTTAATTCCTGACTGCTTAAAATAAAGAAAACAAACTATAACAAGGGTAGTGAGATTTTAATTGCATTTTTTTTACATTTAAATATCAGATAACTTCCTAATGGATCTCTACATATCTATATCCTTTATAAGAAATCCCATACCTTCCTCAATTTTAAAACACGGCTGAGATTTTAAAAAGATTGGCGTCTGAAAATGTCCTTCGAGGAAACACACACAAAAGCATATGTGTGTCCAGAACTCCTGAGTGTGCACATTTAAGAGGCGCCAGCCAACTCGATTTTTCTTCTTCTATAAACATGCCTCACTGAGTATTCAGAAAGCCTACTTTGTAAGGGGCTCATGCAGTATTGTTTATAATTTTTATCAGTGTGGTTATTTTCCCACCACCTACTTAAAAGCTCATTTTCCCCTGTTTCTCTAATTCTTTGAATCTCCTCATCAGAAAAATGATGTAAACTGAGCTCGCCTTAGGCACTGAGCAGAGATTTCTTTACCTTTCTGTATTTAACATTGAACATTGTCTTAGTCCACACTTTTCTCATCTTTTAAACTGATGCTATGCAAAGGGTGAAAGTTCCTGGTTGCAGAACAACACACAGGGATTATCCTGAAATGAGATCACAGACAAGAAAAAAAACTTCTCAGGGAAAGGTAGTCTGATTCTAAACATCACTTTCCTCTTCTTAAATTCAATGGGTTATTTAATAGCTGATCATATTTACACACTTTTTATGTTTAGAGACAGCTTCTAATAACTTCTAAATACTGCTTCTGTATTTGCACCATTATTATATATGGTTAAATGTCTTTTAATACTGAGCAAATTTTCCCCTCATTCACAGACATGAAATTTCTAGCTGCAAATGTTTCAACTGTTTTGTTAATATTTCCCAATTAACTCCAACTTACAGTGATTCTTTGAACTCATAATTGCTATTATTTTTGTTGTTGTTGTTAATCCTTACCCAAGCTTATTTTTCCATTGATTTTTAGAGAGAGTGGAATGGAAAAGGATAAACAGAGGGATACATCAATGTGAGAGAGATACATTGATTGGTTGCCTGTTGGATGCACCCCAACCCGGATCAGGGAACCTGAAACCAAGGTGCATGCCCTTGACCAGAATCTAACCAGTGACCCTTCAGCCTACAGGCTGATGCTCCATCCACTGAGCCAAACTGGCTAGAGCTAGTTTTGGTGTTGTTCTTTTTATGGCTGTGGGGATCTCCCAAAACTGGTCCAGTGTACTGATTTATGCAGCAGTGGGGTCCCTTGGCCTGGCCTATGGGGATCAGGCTGAAACCAGTTCTCCGATATTCCCTAAGGAGTCCTGGATTACGAGAGGGTACAGAGTAGGCTGAATGATCTCACTGGTGCACAATCAGGGCCAGGGAGGGATTGTGGGAGGGTTTCAGGTTGTGTCTGGACCTTCTTGCCCAGTCCTGATTGGCCAGCAGCAAGCTAACCTACTGGTCAGTGCGTCTGCCCATTAGAGGTTAGTTAGTTTGCATCATAGTGACTGGTTGAAAGGTCGATGTCAGACTCTTAGTATATTGGGCTTTTATTATATAGGATGATCTTATGATTCTGCCAGCTAACTTTTATAAACAGTTCTAGCTATCTAATTAAATTGTAAGTGGCCTGAAGACAGAGACTTCACAGGGATTTGAAGTGTCAATGTGCTTGTACATGAAGGGCACTCCATGAAAATAGATTAATGGTAGATGTTTGAGAGATGTTGAGTCATTCTTTAATTTAAGAATGGTGATGGCTGGAATGGGTGAGAGTGAGATCAAAACACCTAGAGAACAGTTTCCCAACTTAGTTATGGATTTCTTTGGCCCAAAGCAACCCTGGGTCAGGAGGCTGATTGTCACAAGGGACAGCAGCTAGCCCCTGGTCTATAATAATGATTTCTGGCTGAAGAAACGGCAGTTAAAAGCAATGGCTATTGGAAGACACCAAGGCAGAAATAACGACCATAGACTAACCAACCATTTCAATATCCCTTAGTGATTCGGGGTATGTAAGGTAGGAAAAAGGTGTGCCCAAGAAGAAAAAGTTGACTATGAGATTAGGAATGCACAAACACATCAGATGTTGTGCAAGAGGGAAGCTGCAAATGAGGCTGAGAACTTCATTTATGCCAAGTCATCATCTCCACAGGGACTTATCCCCACAAAGCACCCATTGCACTACCTTCCAGGAGCAGTACTGTCCTGTCTGGTTAGATGTCCAACTGAGCCTCCAACTTGTCTATTTCTTGTTAGTTATGTATAAAAGAAATTTCCCCTTTGAAATCAAACAGTGATAGTTGGAGACAGAAGCTGTAAGCAAATTCACTAATCATTTCTCCACCAAAGGTCTACTTCTCCTAGGCTGAAACATTCTTTAAGGAATAAATTAATGCATTACTACAATTATACTTAAGATAATCTCTTTAAAATTTATACTGATCTCTAAGCTTACTTCTCCTCATCTTTCCACACCTCTGTCTGCCACACACACACCTATTTGTATGTGACTATAACTTAGTGCTTACATCATCTCATATGTATGGTGGAAGGTAATACAGATATTATATCTTGGAACTGAATAAGACAGGTCCAAGTTTCAGTTCAGAAATAAATATATATGTATATGTGTACATACATGTTTATTCTGCATCTATGTTTCTTTGTTATTAATTTACTTTTCTGTATGTACTTTTAGAATTATTATATACCAAACTGTTATATGAAATATACATGAGTTCATGTCTTCAAAAATAGTATATGATGAAATAGAAATCTACACTGTCTTACATGTTTAAGCATGCCAACTCTTTAACTATGTGCATAAATGCTACAAAACAATTTAGGAGCCTAAGTGAAGAATGTTATATTCAAGTCAAACAATTGCAGCAACAGAAGTTAAATTACACTCGAGAGAATTTGGACAGGACATCAATAAAAGTACAGGCCGTAAAAACTTCAGTGACCCAAACAGTTAAGAAATTGCATCCAAGAGCTGCAACTTTCATCCAGTGAGAGACCCTTTCCTCAAGCCTGATAATGTTTTAATCTTCAGATTCTGGCATAACTTAACCCAAATGGGTGGAATGGGCAATGCTGATTTGACCCACATATAAATTAAATAGAAGTAAATGTGGGAGTATCTCTATTTTTTCCATATGAATGAGTATTTTAAGATTTATGCAAATGTGGAGAAAGCATACTAAACTTTGAACCAAATATCTCTGTTAGGATCACCATGCTGGAAAACTCCAGAACATGCCATTTCTATGGCAATGTAGGTGGACTCCCTTCTCTAATGAAAGTAGCCATGAAGGCTTCACAAAAAGGCCTGACTTTGGTTCTAGTGCTACACCTGACACTTACCAGATGTGAACTGGACAAATCATGACATGTTACCGAATTTCGACACCAAAGCTTTTTAATTTTTACTGTGTGTGATGGAGCCTTTTGATAATTTGATAAAAATTACCATTGCTTTCTCAGAATGAGATTTCCCATTGAATAATAGAGAGAATTTGAAGAATCCAATTATTATTTTTTTCTGATGACTAGTAATGGTGTGTTTTTATTATTATATTAAAAATCATTAGAGCCCTGGCTGTGGCTCAGTTGTTTGAGTGTCCCCCCAAACAGCAAAAGGTGGTGGGTTCAATTCCCAGTTAGGACACATACTCAGGTTGCAGGTTTGATCCCTGATTAGAGTGCATAAGGGAAGTTACTGATGGATGTTTTCCTCACACACCAATGTTTTCCTCTCTCTCTCTCCTCTCTCTTTTTCTTCCCCTTCCTCTCTCTTTAAAATCAATGGAAACATGTCTTCAAGTGAAGTTTAAGAACAAATCAAGAGAAAGATCTCATAAGTATCATAATCTAGATGAATATAAACAATATTTTGAGATATCTGCAACAACTGTGATGTGATATGGAAGTGTGACATATCTATTGAGGACAAAATAATAGGTACCTGTAATAATATTGCTTTTTATTACTTATATTTTTTAAATAAGTAAATGTTAAGTTTTTGTTAGGGGTTAATGAAAATGAGATGTAATTTTTTCTCCATTCAAGCTCAATGACTCCATGAATTTCATACATTAACTCCATGTTAAGAAAATTTGATCTTTATTCTTTTTTGTTAAAAGGGGAAACAATAATTGTCCTCCAGAACTCACTGAACTTTTACAGGGTCAAATTAGACGAAGTTAATTCAATGAATATTTAGTGGGAAATTTCTATGTGCCAGGCACTGTTTTAGGGTCAGGGGAAGCACTAGTGAACAAAACAGATGTGGTCTAGTGCAGTGGTCGGCAAACTCATTAGTCGAAGTTTGATGACCACTGGTGTCTAGTGGAATAAAAGTTCTAGTTATGGATGGTAGACTTAAATATATTTCTAAAGGATTACATATGTTTTGGCAGGAGGTGATAAGAAAAGTAAACTGGAGTAAGATGTGAGGTAAGGAAAAGCCTCTGTGCTAAGATGCCACTGGAATAGAGATGGGAAGAAGTAAGAGACCGGAGTCATGGGGACACAGGGAAAAAGGTGTCTGCAAATAATAAAACTGTTAGTATCACCCTTCGTCTGGCAACAATCAATTAGCAGGGTATAAAATGAAATATGAGCCAGATTACTAAATAGGAAAATAATATGACTTCTTGCTAGAATTATAAACTTATATCAGAATTAGAGTGAATATTGCTTTATAGTCCTATTGTTTTGTACTTATCTCTATTGTTTAAAGTACTATAAATGTTTCCTTTCTTTCCCATTGACTACCTTCACCCTGCATCTTCTCCGCCCAAACCATCACCACACTATTGTCTGTGTCCATGGGCTATGCACATCCTAGTTAATAAAAGAGTAATATGCAAATTGACCATACCTCTGCTACAGCCACCAGCCACACTCAACAGTCACGCCCACCAGCCAATTAGAGCAAGTATACAAATTAACAGAACCAAGATGGCTATGGCCACAGAAAGACCAGGAGAGAGGCTTGGGTTGCTCCTGGAAATGGAGGAGGCCAAGTTTTCTGCATACCCTGTTGGGCTCAGGCCTTCACATAAGCCAGGCAACAAAGTTTCAATGGCTATGTGAATAGAAGGCTTGACTCTGTCCAGGCTACCAAGTTTCAATTGTAGAAGATAAATCCCAAATACCAGGGCTTCTGCTTGGGTTTCTGGGTGTGTGGCTGGCCTAAAAACCACTACAGGCCCCTTGTCCAGGCCACCCCATGCCCTAAGGGAACACCCACCCTGATCAGGAACACCCTTCGGGGCAAACCAGCTGCCAACCAACCATGCACCAGGACTCTATCCTATCTAATAAAAGAGTAATATGCATATTAACCATCCCTCCAACACACAAGATGACTGCCCCCATGTGGTCAAAAGATCCTGCCCCCATGTGGACACAAGATGGCCACCATAGATGGCCAGCAGGGGAGGACAATTGGCAGAAACCAGGCCTGCAAGGGAGGGCAGTTGAGAGGGACCAGGCCTGCAAGGGAGAGCAGTTAGGAATGACCAGGCCTGCATGGGAGGGCAGTTAGGGGTGACCAGGCTCACAGGGGAGGGCAGTTAGGGGCAAACAGGCTGGCATAGAAATGGTTAGGGGGTGATCAGGCTGACAGGCATAAGTGGTTAGGGGCAATCAGGAAGTTGGGCAGTTGAACATCCCTTAAGGGGTCCCAGATTGGAGAGGGAGCAGGCTGGGCTGGAGGACATTCTCACACCTATGCACAAATTTCATGCATCGGGCCTCTAGTGTGTGTGTGTGTGTGTGTGTGTGTGTGTATATATATATATATATACACATATATATATATATATATAATTTATTTATACACACACACATACATATACATATATAAAAAGCCAGTGATCAGAATGATGTAAGAACCAGAATGACCAGTTGCTATGAAGCCCACTGTGGCCAGCGAACTGGCCAGATTGGGGGGTTGGAGCCAGCCAGCCAACCTCCTACAGCCTCTCCCCCTGGCCAGCCCTGCCCCTGATGGGCCCCACCACCCTGATTGGCCTGTGGCCCCTCTCCCCAGTCAGCTCTGCCCGCAATTGGCTCCCCCACTCTGATTAGGGGCAAGGCCTGCTGGCCAACCACCCATAGCACGTTCCCCAGGCCACTGGCCCCAAATTGGCCCCTCTACCCTATTCTATGGTGGGGCTGGCTGGCCCACTACCCACAGTCCCTTCCCATGGCCAGCCCTACTCTCAATCAGCTCCACCACCCTGATCTGCCCATGGTTCCTCCCCCAGCCATCTCCACCCTGGATTGGCCCTCCCCACACCAATCGAGTATGGGGTTGGCCAGCCAACCTCCCACTGTCTCCTCCTCCTGATAGGACTGGCCTGATCCACCCCAATTGGGGAAGGGCAGGCGAGACCCCAGCTGTGCATGAATTCGTGCACTGGTCCTCTAATATGAATATAATTTCTTTGGTTAATCTCTGCCCCCTACCAACACCCCCTCTATTTTCTCCTTCCCTCTGAAATTCATCACTTCCTTCCCTGTTTCTGTGTCTCTGGATCTATTTTGTTCATCTGTTTATTTTGTTCATTAGATTCCACATATGAGTAAGATTATGCAATACTTTCTCTGACTGGCTTATTTCACTTTGCATAATACTCCCCAAGTCAATTCATGCTGTTCCAAATGGTAACAATTTTTTTGTTTGTTTTGTTTTTGTTTTTTGTTTTTTTACCTCCCCATAGTATTTCATTATGTAAATGTACTGCATAATTTTTATCCATTCATCTGCTGATGGACACTTGGGTTGTTTTCAATCTTAGCTATTGTAAATTGTGCTGCTGTGACAAAGGAGTGCATATATTCTATTTGATTGGTGTTTCTGGATTCTTATGCTATATTCCTAGAATGGGATCACTGAGTCAAAAAGAAGTCCCGTTTTTAATTTTCTGAGGAAATACTACCCAGACTAAAGCTTTTGTTTGCTGATAATTTTTATATTATGCCTTCAATTTCATCAGTATCTGTGGATTTATTCAGGTTTTCTGATTCATTCTGATTGACTTTTGGAAAGTTGTATTTTTTTTAAGAATATGTCCATTTTGTACAGGTTGTCCAGCTTATTGGAATAAAGTTGATCCTAGTATTTTTTAAGGATCCTTTGAATTCCTGTGGGATCAGTTGTTACTTTGCCTCTTTCATTTCTTATTTTTTTATTTGAGTCCTCTCTCTTTGTTTCTTGATAAATATGGCTAAAAGCTCATCAATCTTGTTTATCTTTTCAAAGAGCCAGCTCTTAGTTTAATTGATATTTGTGTGTGTTTGTCTATATGTCATTTTGTTCCACTCTGATCTTTATTATTTCCTCCTTTCTTCTTACTCTGTGCTTTTATTGTTTTTCTCTTTCTAATTCTTTAAATTGTAGAGTTAGATATTTTAGAAGTTTTTTTCTGATTTTTTGACATAGACCTATAGTGCTATGAGCTTCTCTCTCAGGACTGCTTTCACTGAGTTGTGAAAACTCAGGTTGCTGTGTGTTCATTTTCATTTGTTTCCATTAAGTTTTTAGTTGTTATCTTACTCTCTTTGGTAAGCAATTCATTTTTTAATAACATGCTATTTAGCCTCCAGGTATTTTAATGCTTTTGAGTGTTTTTATTATAGTTTATTTCTAATTTCATGCTATTGTGATCTGAGAAGATGCTTTATATGATTTCAATCTTCTTGAATTTGTAAAGATAGTTTGTGTACTAACATGTAGCCTATCTTTGAAAATCTCCCATGTACACTTGAGAAGAATGTATATTTTGGAGCTTTGTGGTGAAATGTGATGTAAATATCAATTAATTCCATCTGATCTAGTGTGTTGTTCAGGATCCTTGGTCCTTGTAAAATTTTTTTAGAAGATCTCTCCACTGATGTCAGTGGGATGTTAAATTTTCCTACTATGATTGTTTTGCTGTCCATCTCTCCCTTAAAGTCTCTAGAAGTATTTGTATACATTTGGAATATATAACTGGTAAATATATATTTACCAGAGTTATATATTCTTGTTTGTATGGACCCCTTAATATTATGAAGTAGCCTTCATTGTTTCTTGTTATGGTCTTCACTTTGAAGACTATTTTGTCAGATATGAGTATTGCTATAGCAACTGTTTTTGTGGGTTTTTTCCTCCCGTTTGTATGGAAAATGTTTTTCTATCTCTTTACTTTCATTCTATGTGAATGTTTTGTTCTGAGGTGAGTTTCTTATAGACAGCATATATATATGGGTCATGTTTTCTCACTCATTCAAGTACTCTATGTATTTTGATTAGAGCATTTAATACATTTACATTTAAGGTTTTTATTGATATGTACTTATTTGTTGCTATTTTTTCTCTTTATGCATGTGTTCTTCCCTTTCTCTCTAGTTCTTCTTACAGTAGTTCCTTTAGCATTTCTTCCAAAGCTGGTTTGGTTGTAATTAAATATTTTAGCCATTTTTTTTCCTGTGAAGCTGTTTATTTCACCTTTGATTTTGAGTGATAGCCTTGCTGGGTATAATAGTCTTGGGTTCAGTCCCTTGCATTTCATTGCTTTGTATACTTCATGCCACTCTAATATAGACTGAAGTGTTCCTATTGAGAAATCAGGTGATAGTTTATTGGACTCTCCCCTGCAGATAACTTTCTGTCTCACTCTTACAGCCTTTGAAATTCTTTTTTGTCTTTAATGTTTGCTATTTTAATTATTATGTGCCTTGGTGTGTATCTTTTGGGGTTCATCTTGGTTAGAACTCTGTGTTTTCTAAATTTGAGTGACATTTTTCCTTTACTAAGATAGGAAAATTTTCTGCCATTATTTCTTCAAACAGGTTCTCTATTTCTTGCTTGAATTCTTCTTTTCTTTGTTCCCTTATGATGTGAATGTTACATTTCATGTTGTCCTAATGCTCCCTTAAACTTTTCTCCTGCTTTTTAATTTGTTTTCCATTTGATGTTCTGAATGGGTGTTTTTTTCCTTTGTCTTTTCATTCACATATACAATCCTTAGTTTATTCTAATCTATTGTTGAAACCTTTCAGAGTGTTCTTTATTTCAGTTATGTTGTTTCTTATTTGCAATAGATTCTTTTTTATTATTTAAAGCTTTTTTTTATGTTGGTATAGCTATTGTTAAGTCCCTTATAATTCTCATTCACTTCATTATAATTCCCATTAACTTTCTTAAAGTGCTCACTGAATTGTTTGAACACTTTTATTACCATTATTCTAGATTCTTTATCTGACAAATTGATTGCCTCAATTTCATTTAGTTCCTTTATTGGCAATTCATACCTTTCTTTCATTTGTGGGTTGTTTCTTTGTCCTCCCCCATTTTTGCTGTCCTTTTGCATTCATTTCTCTAAGTAAGATCAAACTGCTATGCCTCCCAGACTTTGTGGATGGTCGTATATATCAGGTGTTTTATGGGGCCCAATGGTTCAATCTCTTAGATCTCCTGAGTTGAGTGCTCTAGAAAAGTCTCTTGCTTGAGTTTTTTGGGTTTTCCCAGTTGTAGTTGTTTCTTGAATGTTATTGTGCTGTTCATTGATGGAATCTCTTCTCAGGCTGGCTGACTATGTGATTCACCCCTGACTACATACAGTTTGCATTCTGGATGTACTAACAGAACAGAACAATATAAAACACAACAAAACATGAAACAAAACAAAAACATATACAAGACCCCTACAGCAACAACAAAAGCAATCTCTCAGAGGAGAGAGAATTAGGAAAGAGAAAATACTGCAGGAATGATAAAATAAAACAAAGAAAAATATGTGGATAAAAATAACATGACTACCAACCAACCAACCAAACAAGCAAACAAAAAACATACAAACAAAAAACAACACATAAAAGTCAAAAGGGGGTGGGGGAGGTGAAAAAGAAATATGTAGGTGCAGAACTAAAATAAAATAAGCATAAAAATTAGAGGAAGAAAATTGTTTAAAATAAAGGACGAAGAAAACAAAAGTGAGAAAAATAAATTTGAAAAGGTAAATAGAGAAGAAAACAGGTAGACCCAAAAGAAGGAAAGCCAAAAACATTAAATAACAATCAAAAAGAAAAAGCGAAAAAGATTTTAAAAAATGATATTGTGGGAAAACGAAAGAAGAAAATTAGATATATGATAATTTTATCTAACGTTAGATAAAATAATAGAAAGTAGAATAATAAATCAATAAAACATGTAGATAAAGAATATAAATTAATAAAGAAAGGAAAGGAAAAAGTAAAAAAGGAAAATAAAATAAAAAGAATAAAAAAATAAAAAGAAGCAAAAAAGTGAAATGATGTTCCTTTAAGCTGATTTAATTTATTATTATTTTTTTTTATTTCAGAGAGGGAGTGGGAGAGAGAGATAGAAATATCAATGATGAGATATAATCATTGGTCAGCTGCCTCCTGTTCTGCCCACCCCACCTACACACATTGAACTGTGACCTTCTGATTTATCGGTCGACACTCAACCACTGAGCCACGCTGCCCAGGCTCTTTAAGCCAAGTTTAGTGCTCAATGGTAGCTCTCTTTGGATCCTACTCTCTAGATGACTGTGGCTAACTTTGCTATATTCCAATTCTGTGTTTTCCATGAGATGTTTAGAGGCTGCCCACTGTCAGAAACTGTCCTCCTTTGCCTTTCAGCAACCTTCTTGAAGCTCCAAAAGATCCACAGTATGTTCGGTCTGCACAGGACTTAGCTACAAACAGGAGAGGCCAATCTGCCCTCTAAAGCAGTTTTGTTAACAGTATAGTGCCCAAGGCTTGGACAGAAAATTTCCCCTAATTATCTGGGCTCTGCCTCCACCCACTTTTGCCTGCAAAACAGCTGTCAATCTTAACCATTCAAAATTTAGTTTCTGCAAGGGCTTTAGGCAGGGGAGAGGTTGTTCAGATTTCAGGGAATATGGCTGGTGTGTTTCTTTGTCCCAGAGCTATTCCTCTGCAAGTGGCTGAAAATATCACTCTGCCCTCTGCTGGAAATCCTTGTATGCAATTCAGTGGGCTCAGATGGAAACCTGGAGACTCTATCAGCTCTCCTTTTGGGGAAAGTAGCAGTCAGGTTCCCAGGATAGTGGGGTGGAAGGCTCCTCGCTCAATCCAGTTACTGAAACTCCCTAAGACTGTTGAAACTGTAGGCTTGGCCCCTGATTTTGTTTCATCTGAAAAGGTAAAAAAACAAAAACAAAACATGTTGTGGCAGGCAAGGATCCTGAGGGTAGGGTGGGCTGTATCACCTAGGTCAGGGTTGTTGTTGTTCTTTCTTTACCTTCCCCATGGCAACTGGGAATACCTAGCTCCTCTCAGGAAAAATGGCCTTTTTGTTTTTGGTGTGTATGAATGACCAAATGCAGACCTCCTGGCTGCTGCCTTCCTTCCTTCCTTCCTTCCTTCCTTCCTTCCTTCCTTC
>JAAGEH010000307.1:69843626-69862345 GCA_011751065.1 Lasiurus cinereus
TTTCTTTCTTTCTTTCTTTCTTTCTTCTTTTATTTTGATAAACAAATATATTTTATTGATATTTTACAGAGAGGAAGGAAGAGGGATAGAGAGTTAGAAACATCAATAAGAGAGAAACATCGATCAGCTGCCTCCTGCACACCCCCTACTGGGGAGATGCCTGAAACCAAGGTACTTGCCCTTGACTGGAATCAAACTTGGGACCCTTCAGGCCAATGCTCTATTCACTGAGTCAAACTGATTAGGGCTTCTGCTTTTCCACATCTCCTCGCAATGCTTTTCACCTCAGCCTCTCTTTATACACTTAAAGTCCACATCTCCCTCCCTGAACAAAGCTATAGCCCTATTTGAAAACTTTGTTTCTATTGATTTTTATGATACATCTTATTTTTTAGCACATCTTATTTCATTTCAGGCAGTATATTTAAACAACTTAATAATAACCCTATAGGACACTACCTATGATTATCTTACTTTACAGATAAGAAAAAAGAGTCTCAGAAAGATTAACTGAATTTCCCATATTTACCAAGTAAAAAAAGAATCAGGATTTGAATGTAGCAAATATTATGCATAAATCTATCTGCCTACCTACCACATTATACTACTTGCTGAAAATAATCCTGTTCTTTGCCAGGAGAGCAACCTATCTCAAATACCATATTTTAAATGTTGCTAAAGCACTTTAGAAATTTATAACTATGATCATTTTGTATTCCATGATAAAATTTTGCATTGCATTCAGTAGGGTATTCAAAGAACAAAAAGCTGAGCCACAAAGGGGTCACAAAAAGAGAGAAATTTCTGACTAGGGAAAGATAGTCATTCAGAAATCCCATTGGAAAATAATAGTGTCCATAAACTTTCTCTTTTTAATTATTTGTGATTATCAAAGAGTAAATTAAAAGCTATTCAGAAAGCTAATCAGAGGTTCTCCAAAAACAACCTAAGTCTTTCTCTATAATTTAAAGAAAGAACCCCAGGACACCTAGATATAGGGGAAGCTTAAATGGAGAGTGTTGGTTAAAGTCTGAAAATAGTAGAGGTCTCATCAAGTTGACAGGAGTAAGTAGGTAGAATGGGAAGAGCACAGTTATTTCCTTTCAATGAAAGCTGGCATTTTTTTTTTATAGAATGAGACTAAAAATACAATATTAGATCCAACTTATATTCTATCTGAAATTATTTTTCTTTCAGAATTGGTTTTCTTGCTCTCAAATTACTCCTCAGGAGTATACTACAATAGCTCCAATAAGAGATAGTTACTATAGGCAGCCAACATTTGGAGTTTGGGCCTGGCTTACTACTTCGGAGGGGTGGCTATGCACGGGTTGCACAAAGGATACAGGCATGCTGGGATCCAGGAATGCCCTGCAGACTCCAGCCAGTTCCATGGATATGCAGGTACTGTGTTCAGTGTCCAGAGATGGGCAGAAGGCTGCAGCATTGCCAGGCTTCCTCAAGGTGGGTACTACAGCACTCCCTCACCACAATCATAGATAGTTGAGGAGCATAGGAGTCTCCCAAATTGGCCAAGATAGTGCAGGGGAAGTTTCTTACACTGAGCACACCAAAATCAAGAAGGAAAATGGACATTGCTCAACCACTTGAAAAGCCAGCAAAATAACTGGATGTTTTTAAAAAGCCCTCTATCTCTAACCTTATAAGAATGTGGAGTTTAAGTAGGAAGGGGAGATAGTCTTTGAGGTAATCCACTATTCTCCTGAATCTCAGCATCTGAATAAAACCTTTTTTTTTTAATTTTTATTTTATTTTATTTTGCACCAACACCTGCCTCATGAGTTTGGGTCAGGCAGCGAAACCTGCATTTTTTTGCTTACAGTTTTTGGCAAGCATGAATCTCAGTAAGTACTAGAGGGCCTGGGCAGGGGTCCCAACCGCCTATGGCAAGCCAACAATGGGGATGGGAATGAGAGCTTTTCTTGGGGGATTTCTCTGAACTCATTTTCAAGGTATCAGCCCCCAGAAATGCTTGGCTGCTGAAAGAAAATGGATTTCTAGGGAGCAGACAGAATCCAAGACAAGGTAAGTTGAACCAGTGTGCATACTGGGAGTCCTCTATCCCTGATGCTTGCGCTTTGTGCTACTTGGGCTTCGTGCCATTTGGATTTTGTGTTACTTGGACCCATTTGCCATTAGGACCAATTGTGGTGCCAGTTGACAGGTTTTCCATGCAGCTTGGGCTTTGTGCCATTTGAGTTTTATGCGATTTGAGTTGGGTAAGAACTGCTTGTGGTATTGGTTGGCAGGAGTTGAGATGCTAGGACTTAATTGTGAGCAGACAGTCAGACTAAAAACATTATGGATCCAAGTTTTGTTCATATGTTCCTAGCTTGTGTAGGATCTTTCTATGGTTATGATTTTTGTGCCAGCAGAGGCTGTTCTGTTTTGACTTCTAAAGATTGACAGGCCTGAGAAACAAGAAAATTAAAGCACACCCCATTTTCTCTCTCTCTCTCTCTCTTTTTTTTTAAGAAACAGTGCAGGAGAAACAAAAAAGAGAAAGGCCAATTAGGTGCCAATTAATGCACCTATTGAAAGGAGGAGGACCATTGCAGAAAGAACTGCCTGGAACTCAAAAAGCAAAAAATAAATAAAAATAACAAACAAACAAACAATAAAGTAAAGGATAGGAAACTTTTGCTGAGAAATATTTGAAAGAGGTCCCAACCGCCTATGGCAAGCCAACCATGGGAATGGGACTGAGAGCAAAATTGGAGGCCTAGCAGCTCCCATAGATACTTCCTGACATATTACTATTTCACCTCTCTGCAGGAGCCCTGAATACAATTAATAGTGGGTGTCAAGGTAATTGATTTCCTCATAGATACAGGGGCTACATACTCAGTGCCAACTATTAAGCTAATCAAGAAAAGTTTAGCTGCAATGTTGGCTACTGTAGTGACCATACAACTACCAAAACAGGCATTCCTTCAACCTTTAGAAAGCCAGCTTGGGGATCAAAAACATATGCATAGTTTTATCTGCATGCCAGACTGTCCCAGTGTATTCTTCTGCGAAGATTTACTTTGTAAATTGCATATACAAATAACTTTTAACCTGAGAAGCAGCAATTATGGTTAGAAGTCTTGCCAGAACATATTATCCATCTCCAGGTCTCCTGACTTGACTGAAAGAACCATTGATGACATGTACATATAAGGAACTGTTTGATATTGAAACTGGGACTCAAAGCTATTGGACATTGAAATTGGGACTCAAACATTTTTCTTTTGCTCTTGTGGGTTTATTTCTAGCCTACAAGGCAAGATGTTTTAAAAAGACAAGAGTCAGGGGGTGGGGTAAAGCAGATGCAGAGGCAAAGAAGCAATGAACAGACTGTTGTGCTACAGTGGGAAGGCAGAGGAGGTTGGGGGGGAGGGGCCTGTAGGAGATCAACCAAAGGACTTGTATGCATGTGTGTAGGCATAGCCAGTGGATACAGGGCAATGGGGGGGCGGAGGTGGGGGGATGGATGAGGGTATGTACTGGGGGATGGGGAGGGAAATAGGGAAAAATAAAATAAAATAAAATAAAAAGAAGATTAAAAAAAGAAAAACCACCCAGAGGTAAACTTACCCACCCGAGATCTAGAAATAGGTTGATAGAACTGTTTGGGCTGACAAAATCCCAGGAGGGTGATTAATATCCAATCCATAAAAAGGAACCTAAAAGAAGGGGCATAGATCCCACAGGAGAAACAATACCCTCTTATCCCCTTAGAAATAAAGCTTTAGAAGGAATTCAACCAGTATTGCAGAAATTTTTAAATTTAGGATTAATTTAGCCATGCCCATCTCCTTATAACACCCACATTTTGCCAGTCAAAAAGCTTCAGTCATAAATATTGATTTATATGGGATCTTAGGGCTATAAATAATGTTGTCCAGAATATTAATTCTAATATTAATTCAACCCTTATACTTTGTCGATTACAGTGCCCAGGATATCAAATGGTTTTCAGTCACAAACTTGAAGTATGCTTTTTTCTGCATCCCAATAGATGAACAGGCTCAACTATTATTTGCTTTGGAATGGCAGGAGCAGAAACTAAAGCCATGCACCAATAATGTTGGCCTATATGATCACCAGGATTTAAGAATTTTCTGACCGCCAAAACTGGTTTGGCTCAGTGGATAGAGCGTCAGCCTGCAGACTGAAAGGTCCCAGGTTCGATTCTGGTCAAAAGCATGTATCTTGGTTGCAGGCACATCCCCAGTAGGGGGCGTGCAGGAAGCGGCTGATCGGTGTTTCTCTCTCATCATTGTTTCTAACTCTCTATCCCTCTCCCTTCCTCTCTATAAAAAAAACAATAAAATATATTTAAAAAAAAAGAATTTTCTGACCATGTTTGGGGAAATAGTAGCAAAAGATTTAAGGAATATTCAGTTGGAATTGGGAAGTGAGGACTGCTAAACACTATCATGGTTGTGAAGCATTTGGCAAAGAGAGGATATAAAGTGTCACAATTCAAAAGGCCCAGATTTGAAAGTGGCATACATTGGATTCCAATTGAATCAGGGCACTAGAACCTTGATGGTGCTTAAAAATAAGCCATCACTACAATAAAAATCCCAGAGAATCAGGGGCAGCTTGGTGGATTCTTAGGGATAACAGCGTTTTGCCAAACTTGGATTTCAAGCTCTGCCCTTATAGCAAAACCATTGTATCATTCTTTGAAAGCACTAGACTCAAACCTCTTGAGTGGACAAGAGACTATCAGGCAGCATTTGACACTTTGAAGGAAAAACTAGCTTCGGTCCCCATGCTAGGATTGCCCAATTTACAGAAACCATTCAAATTATACATTCATAAAAAGCAAAATATTGGACTTTGGGTCCTAACCCAGATTCTGGGAAATACCGGTCACCTTGTAACCTATCTCTCCAAGAAACTAGATCACATGACAAAAGGATGGTATTCATGCTTTTGGGCAATAGCAGCCACTTATGACATTTTACATAAAGCAGAGTCACTCAGAGCAACCTATTTTGCTTGTGTCCAACAATAGATCCTAACCCTGTTAGAAGAGAAAGGAGGTAGTGGCTGACAGCAGGGTGCATGGGGAAATACAAGGCAATTTTATGAGACAACCCAAATATTACCCTACAAACTACCACTACCTTAAAATCAGCTGCCCTACTCTCAGACTCAGAGAGAGGCTCAGACCCACACATGATTGTTTAGGAATCACTGACAAAGTTTATCCCAGCAGATTGACTCTGTTGGACCAGCTGCTGACAAGAGCCCTTACTTGCCAAGGACCATGCAAAAGATTATCCACTCCTATCAGATATGTGTCAAAAACAATCCTAAAATAGAGTGTGCTCTAACAGGAAAGGGAGTATAATATACTAATAAAGGGATATGCCTTTGTGAGGACTGGCAAGTTGACTTTACACAGATGCCTAAAACTATAGGAAACTTTAATTTTTATTAGTTTTCATAGATAGCTTTTCTGGATGGGTAGGAGCATACTCCCATTAGAACTGAAAAGGCATCTGAGGTAGACGACATTTTTACTCAAATAAATAATCACCAGGTTTGGACTTTCTTACAGCATTCAAAGTGGCAATGGACTGTCATTCAATTAAAAAATCTCCAAATAGATTCAAAAGAAACTACATGCATCTTGGAGAGCCCCCCATCTTGCAGGAAAGACTGAGAGAATGAACCACACATAAAATAAAACCCTGATGAAAATATGCCAGAAACACATTTGAAATGGGACTAGGAACTCCCTAATGCCTTGTTCTGGGTTAGGGTAGTGCCCCAAAGTGGGCTTAAATTAAATCCTTATGAAATAGTTTATGGGAGATGCTTTCAAGTTTTTGTTTTAGGAATACCTACTTTAGATTTAGAACATGAATTAAAAATCAAACAATATGTACAACACTTAGGGAAAACACAAACAACTTTGCACAAGTTTGCTCATTACAGATCTACCTACCTGTCTGACAAGCCTTTCCACTCATTCCAGACAGGAGGCCAAGTTTTACTAAATACCTGGAAGACTCAAGGTTCTGAGCAGCAGTTAGTCAAACAATGGGCTGGTCCCTATGACGTCCTGCTGATATCACATTCTTCACTAAGGCTGCCAGGATTCAAGCCTTGGATCCACCACACACACATAGAGCAGCACCACCTGAGGAGGACTCAGATATTGCAGCTGCTGTTGATATTTGAAGGGAAAGCTGGACCTACAATGGTGAAAGAAATGTACAACTTCTCTTTTGGAAAAGGACAGTGCCTCCCAGAACTAAGGAACAAAGTTGCTTTTTATCTTATTATTGCTTATTAGAAATTGCTGTACTTTATGCTTGTGTTTGGACTATCAATGCTTTTCTAAGACAGTGGCTTTCTTAGCAATCTTCTTCCACTGTTGGGGGTGCCACTCTTTGCCCCACTCAGAATTAGGTCATGGGGACGCTGTACTTTCTCCAGTCTGACCTTATTACAACTTCCCTTGCTTGATTGTTCGGCCTTAGCCAGTTTGGCTTAGTGGATAGAGCATTGGCCTGTGGACTGAAGGGTCACAGGTTTGATCCTGGTGAAGGGCATGTACCTTGGTTGCGGGCACATACCCAGTAGGGGGTGTGCAGGAGGCAGCTGATCAATGTTTCTCTCTCATCGATGTTTCTAACTCTCTATCCCCCTCCCTTCCTCTCTGTAAAACATCAATAAAATGTACTTTTAAAAATAAAAATAAATGCTTGATTGTTTGTTGGCATAATAGCTCTCACTTTGGAAAGCCATCTGCAATGCTGCCTCTTAAAACATAGGAATCAGTCTAGCAGCTTCTCCTGTTCAGCAATTCCATCTTCTAGACACTGTGTATGCTGCCTTCCGAAGACAGCAAGCCTGCTTCCTCACACAAAGCCTCTCCTCCCTTCTTGACTGCCTTTTCCTTTAGCAAATAGTAAGAAGCTCTGGACCTGATGTTAGGTAAGACGATATCCCTTGACAGCAGGAAGTAACTGCAGAAGATGAGACCTCTACCCATATATCCTTGTAGGATTACTAGGGTTCAGAGTTTTGAAAGGGGAATTGTTACTTTAGGCAGCCATCAGTTAGAATGGGACATGGCTAGAAATTTCAGAGGGGCAGGCTGTGCAGGAGCTGCACAGAGGACGCAGGCACACCAGGATCTAGGAGTTCCAACAGGTTCACCTGGATGTGTGTGCACCATGTACAGCATTGGGAGGCAAGCCAAGGGCTGTCACATCTCCAGGCTTCCTGGTGGCAGGAGTATCCACCATTATCCAAGATGGCACAGAGGGAGGTTTTTACACCAAGTGTGCCAAAAGCTAGAAAGATAAATGGACAAGAACCAAGCCTCAGATAGCTGGAAAGATGGATGGATAGGGCCTGAGTACTCTGAAAGCTAGAAAGATGAATGGACAAGACCAGAGTATGCCCACAGCTAGCCACAATAATTGGATAGAAAAAAAAGAGTCCCCCTTTTTCCTATTTCTATATGAATCAGAAGCTTGAGCAGGAAGGGGAGATGCCACCTGAATAAAACAACTTTCCTTTTGTACTGGCACCTGTCTCACAAGTTTGGCTTTCATTGTGGTGGGCACCCTTACCTGTATTTTCATTTACAAGATGACAAAAGCATAAAGAATGCCGATAAGAGTGGAGATGTTTGGTAAAGAAAAAAAATAAGAAGATATGTAAATAATGGGAGAGGAATGGGAAGAGGGCAGGTGTCAAAGGGAAAAGTACAGAATGGCTTTGGTTTATGTAATGAATGCTAATTGGGTGGTGTGTTACAAAAAGATAATGAGTGTAAGATAATCAGAAGGGAGGCTGTGAGCATACATTTGAATGTGTTATTAATTTGGAATTGCAGTTTTAAAAATATAAGTTTGGGAGGTCAACATGACAGTAACTTCAGGCAACTGGATGTGTAAATCTGGAATTCAGCAGAGAAAGTTTGAACACAAAGAAAAATCTAGCTCAAAATAGAGCTTCTGAAATCATCAGCATGTGGACAAAGACAGAAAATTTCACTAAACATTCGAGGTATGTCCAAAAAATTAGAGAGAAAGGAGAGTGCAATGGAGTCAATAGAGAGGCCTGAGGAGCCAGGAGGGCACAGTATCAGATGCCATGGAGAAGTCAAGTAAGGATTACCGGTAGGAGGCTTAGAGGTAAAGAATCAGTGCATTCGAGTCCTTGATAGAGCAGTTGTGTTGATGTGATGACAAAGTCTGAAGGACATATAATGGGAGCTAAAATTAGAATATAACTTAATCTATTCATGAAATTGATGGTTCAATAACAAGAGAGTAATTACATCTAGTCCAAAAATGAAAAAGTTGAAATTATCTGAAAAAGAGTCATTGATGAGTATCTAAAAGAAACCAGAAGGAAAAGGATCAAGAACATGGATAAAAGGACAATCATTAAAGAGAAAAAAACAGGTGTTTCATTTCTGAGGCTTAGTAAGCAGTGATTCACAAAGCAAGCAAAGAATGCATTATAAATTTGTAAGGCCATGGTTTTGCCTAACAAAATGATTGGAGGATCAACTGGCACTAAGTAAGTGGAATCAAGGAATTCATGAGACACAACAAAGATTGCTCTATGTCCATAGAACTATCAAATGTCCTATGAGACATTCATGTAGGTCAATTATTTGTGATGGCAACTGCTGCACAATTAGTATCAATTGCCTCTGAATGGCTTTGACACAAAGAGATTTTCCAGGAATACATCTAATATATAATTCAAGGGAAAGTTGATATAGGGTTTATTCATTGACCAAGAGTTGGTCAGAAATTCTGAAGTTCACATGATCAATAAGAAATACAGTTAGCATTATGCTAAGTAAAATAAATCAGACAGCAAAGGTCACATGTTATAGGATTTCTTTTATATGAAATATCTAGAATAGGTAGATCCATAGAGAGCACTTCCTTGAGTTGATGTTTTACTTTGGGTCTAGGTAGCTAAGCTGGGTTAATCAGCTATAGTCTGAGGCCACTCAACTCAGTGGACATTTTCTAAAAGAAAAATCATACTTGAAATTGGCTTTGAAAGGGAAAATAATATGCTGACAAATGGTGTGTCATATACTGAGAGGAGGCAGTGTCATCCACTAGATCCTCTTAAAGGAGGAAAGGAGTGATTTACTGGCTGAAGTTTTTATAAGGAGACACAGGTGGAACTGCTTTCTATCACTCAGTCAATAAAATTATATTGAACTGCTACCATATGTCAGGCACAGAGCCATGCCAGGTGCACAGAGAAGCCTGGCCTCAGGACATGGAGGAAATACTCTAGACCAGTAGTAGGCAAACTTTGGCTCATGAGCCACATGCAGCTCTTTGGTCCCTTGAGTATGGCTCTTCCACAAAATACCACAGACTGGAAGAGTCTATTTTGAAGAAGTGGCGTTAGAAGAAGTATAAGTTTAAAAAAATTGGCTCTCAAAAGAAATTTCAATCATTGTACTGTTGATATTTGGCTCTGTTGACTAATGAGTTTGCTAACCACTGCTCTAGACTCTTGATTCCAGTAATTATAGGCTGTTGTTGTTCCTTGTGATTAAGCCCCTCCAGTGGTCTGCAAACTCATCAGTCAATACAGCGGCAAACTGTGGCTCAGGAGCTGCAGTTTGCTGACCACTGCAAGGGCTTAGAGGAGTGCTTGGCTTGGTGATGGAAGTAAACAGTTAAAGGTAGGAAGTGATGCAAATGTTGGATTTGAAATACTCTAAGGCCCTTGCTACTTAGAGTATGGTCTGGGACAAGCAGCTTTATCATTCCTGAGAGCTTGTTAAAAAAAACACACACAAAAAAAACAAAACAACAACAACAAAAAAAACCACAGCATCTAGGCTGTACCTAGACTATAAAATAGAACCCACATTTGAGCAAAATTTTCAGATGATTTACATACGCATTAAGTTTGAGTTGTGCTGCTCTAAGGGGTTTCAGCTTTGGACTGGGCTGTGAAGAAAGGTCCAGGTTCTTAATATTGTTGAAACCAGACAACCAATGGGTCCAGCCTGCCTGTCACTACTTGAACCAATTAAGCAGAGACAGGGTTGAATCCTATATGTGTGCTTTTTCAAATAATTCCAGCAGTATGTAGAGAACAGCAGGTTATCCATGGAAATCTGCTCTACCCATTCCCATAAGCCAGCTGCTTATATTGAGTAGAAGGACAAAGATTACATGTGAAAATAGGAATTACAGTCAAGGGGAAGTAGGCAAGGTATACCAGGTTACAGGCAATGTGGGCTGCAGGGGAGGGAGCAGTTGCAAAGGTGGGCATCTCCAGGACCAGCTTACAGACCATGCAGGTTGGGGATATTAAAAGGCAAGTGCCTGCAGGACCAGATTGTTTCAGCAACAAGGTTGTTAATGTTTCCATGATTATAGGCAGTTCTCAGAAAAGGAGGATGGGCTGTATTCTGATGTTGGCACCCACTCCCTGGGCATACAAATCTCATCCAGGTGAGAATGTGCTTTCTCTAATCAGAATATAACAGTCACAGTTAACAGAGTATAATTAACATTTCTTATAATTATACCTAGTCCACACTGTTCTATTTCTACCCCTAACAATGTGTTACTTTTCTTAAGGGCCTCTGATTTTTGTAAAAGTAACTTGGTATTTCCCAAGCATTAACTCACACAACTTTAGGAAACATTGATTCCCTCTCTGCCAGTTAGTGGCTATTTAACAGCAGTTTGAGGTTGGTTGGTTACTGAATGACAACTTTGGTATCAGATGGATTGATTGGTTAATTAGAGGCAAATGCAACTGTTTTGACTGGGTTCTGAAACCTATTTCCCACATGTGAGCTGAACACTGGGAATGCAAAGATGAATTAGATGGCCCCAGTCTTCAAGGGTTAATTTACTCAAAAGGACTTGTTTTTAGTTACCATTTGGTCTAGACCAGTGATTGGTAAACTTATTAGTCAACAGAGCCAAATATCAATAGTACGATTGAAATTTCTTTGGAGAGCCACATTTTTAAAACTTAAACTTCTTCTAATACCACTTCTTCAAAATAGACTCAGCCAGGCTGTGGTATTTTGTGGAAGAGCCACACTCAAGGGTCCAAAGAGCCACATGTGGCTCACGAGCCACAGTTTGCTGACCATGGGTCTAGACTCTAGGCAAGACTATCTGGCTACTTCCATGATGGATGAATAACTATAAATTCTTCACCATTCTGAAGTGTATAGTTAAAATAAATGTGCATCTGGTGTTCCAGGACAATTCTCATTTATTCTGATTTCTCCAAAGTATTTATCAAGAATATCCCTTTCATTTTCAAAAGATTCCATTTGAATGATAAATTTTAGCCCTGGCCAGTTTTGCTCAGTAGATTGGAGTGTCACCCATACGCCAAAAGGTTGGGGTTTAAGTCATTTTCAGGGCATATACAGTACCTATGTTGCAGGTTTGATCCCCAGTCACTGCACATACAGGAAGACATCTGATCAATGTTTTCTTCTCACAATGATGTTTGATGTTTCTCTCTCCTCCTTCCCCTTTCTCTAAAGTGAATAAGCATGTCCTTGGGTAAGTATTAATTTTTTTTTATAGTCAACCTATCTATAACTAAATGATGATTGATGAGGAATGCAATGGGTTTTTTTGGAGGATGCTTTGAAACATCAAGAGAAGGAAAAAGAGTATGGCTATTCAACAATAAGTTTGCCATGAATACAATGTGCGTCAGAGACTAACACCAAGAAAATAGATATGGTTGATTTAAATAGTCAAGCTAGAGGAAATGATGTGTTTTACACACGCACATGCACATACACACACACATATACACACACACATCGTAAGATCTGCAACATAGATGGAAAAAATGTAGAACCAAATTTACCAACATTTTAAGGGTATATAGTAGAACCATTTGCCATTAGAGCTTGCCAAAAAACCTCTAGTTACCCACCAGTGTCATATTAAGTAAAACCTGATTGACAGTCAGGAGTCTACACATCATAGTACCATTTACCTTCCCAGGCTACCAATGCATCTGAGATTCTCTTCTCTCTTCTTCTCTTTCTTCTAGTCTAGTGAATTTAACCCCACAAAAACAACACTGCCTTTTTTTATAATACATCTTTGCAATACTTATATTACTATACTGACATAAAACTCATAGATAATATATTTCACCACAAACATAATTTTAAAAAAATCAAGCCCTAATCTTATCTAATAAAAGAATAATATGCAAATTGTCCATCACTCCAACACACAAGATGGCCTTCCCCATATGGTCAAAGATGGTTGCCCCATGTGGACACAAGATGGCCACCACAAGATGCTTGGCAGGGGAGGGCAGTTGGGGGCAATCAGGCCTGCAGAGGAGGGCAGTTAGGAGTGACTGGGGAGGCAGAGGAAGACAGTTGGGGCAAGGGATCAAGACTGTAGGGGAGGGAAGTTGGGGGCATCCAGGCTTGCAGGGCAGTTAGGGAGGACCAGGACTGCAGAGGAGGGCAGTTGGGGGAGACCAGACCTGCAGGAAAGGGCAATTGGGGGCAACCAGGCCAGCAGGGGAGGGCCATTAGGGGTGACTAGGCCTGCAGAGGAGGGCAGTTGCAGGAGACCAGGTTTTCAGGGGAAGGCGGCTAGGGGCAACCAGGCCTGGCAAGGGAGGAAAGTTAGGGGTGACTGGGCCAGCAGGGGAGGACAGTTGGAGGTGACCAGGCCTGCAGGGGAGGACAGTTAGGTGCCAATCAGGCTGGCAGGAGAATGGTTAGGGAGTGATCAGGCTGGCAGGCAGAAGCGGTTAGGGGCAATCAGGCAGGCAGGCAGGTGAGAAGTTGGGAGCTGGCAGTCCTGGATTGTGAGAGGGATTCCAGATTGGAGAGTGTGCAGACTGGGCTGAGGAATACACCACCCCACCCCAATACACAGATTTCATGTACCAGGCCTCTAGTTCTAATATAAAACATAATCTATAATGAAACAGTTTGTTTCAATATGCAAATTCTCAATAGTTATGATTCTTTGAATAATCAATGTAAATGCAATAGCTACCATCACAGAATGATGAATTTGTGCTATCAGTGAGTTATTTTCAGTCCCTCTGCCCTTACCCTTTACCCCTAGGAACCAAAGTTTGTCCCTTCTTCCTTGGAAATATCCCTCTATAGGGCACCATTTTGACATTGACATTGCCCCTCATTTAATTCAGTCTCTATGATCTTTCTCTTAATAATAAAATCACTTCTTAACTAGTTCTTTTTAAAGCAGTATGCTCCCCAACCCATCACCTTTCTTGTCCCTCTTCATACAGGTTTCAGAGTTAGCCTTCTTAAAAACTTTAAATGACTATCTCATCCCAGTCTCTATGTCCAACATCTTCTAATGTTGCATTCATATTACTTACATTCCTGAAACATTCCTGAGCTTTCCCTTCTCTGGGCCTTGCCTATATGGTTTTTCCCCCCTTTGGTTCTATATCCCATTTACCCATGATTTGAAACCCTGCCCTGGCAGAGCTCTTCATTTCATTCCTAGAAGCCACAGAATGATTTACGCTTACCACACTGCATTATATTTTCCTTGTTTATAATTGGGCTACTTCCTACTCTTTGGAGTCAAACTCCTTGAAGGCAGGGCTTGAGTTGAATTATGTATGTGTGTAATCTGAGGAACAAACCAGTAGTCTGGTACAGAGTTGAGGCTGATTATATGTTTGTTAAAAGAATGAGTAAAATAACACATCAGTGAATAAATTGGGGGAATGTTGTCTCTGCAGTATGGGACTGTTATATAAGTGGTCTGCATATGGGGGGATTTGTACTTGGCATCTTGGCCAGTGTTGAATTTGACTAGTTTTAAAGTCCAAACATGTAATAAATGAGGCCCAGAAGAAGTTAAAGAACTTGCCCAGGATATCCCAGCTATTTAGTGAGGAAAAAGAAAAGTAGATCATATCTGCTTGCTCTTTTTGATGTAGTGTGTTTGCCTCTGGTAAGTGGAGTGGTGAGTGAGAATATATATCTAAGAAATATATTCATTAAAGAAGAAAAGCTTTTCTACAAAATCTTTGTGAACTTCTTTTGTTAATGCTGGAACACAAAAGATTCAGTGTGCACGGACTGGGCTGATGCTGTAGGATGCAAGAAATTAGGAAGAGCAGGAGAAAAACCTAATGAGAAGCATTCCACTTCATTTTTGGTCTGGAAAGCAAAAGAAGTGGTTTTGAGAGTCTCTTCAATCAGCAAGCACCTTGTTAATAATCTTATCCATAGATCAATAAAGGCTGAGAAGATCTTTACCCAGCCATGTTAATGATACCCTTTTGGCCCTAATGGGGGACATCGTCTTCTTAGATATCTTTTAGCTGAACTCAGTGTAAATAGAGACAATTTGCCCCATGGTGAAGTAAGTGTTCAGTTACTAGCGGCTTTCATAATGATGATAAATAGGAGGTGAAAATGTTAAATGGAGTAGGAATATTCTTGAGGGGAGGCTCAGCAACTTAATATTTTCAAAGTTGAATAATCACTAGTTGGATAAAACTGTTCCATATGATACATGCTTCTGTGTTAATGAGGCTTCTCTTTATGGAAGTCCTTAGTCAACATAATTAAAATATACTTGATCACTTAGACATATTTTTATTTACATGGTCTCTCTGCACTCCTCTCTCCTTTGAACTTTCTGCGCTATGCATTTATTTTTTTAATGTTTTGAATTTATTGGGGTGACATAGGTTAATAAAATTATATAGGTTTCAGGTGTACAATTCAATAGTACATCATATGTATATTGTATTGTGTGTTCACCATCTCAATTCAAGTCTCCTTCCATCACCATTTATCCCTACTTTACCCTTTTCTACCTTCTCTGACCCCCTTTTTGCTATGGTGATCACCATACTGTTGCCTGTGTCAATGATTTTTTACTTAGCCCCTCAACCACCCTACACTTTGAAAAATGTGAATCTGTTTTTATTTTGTTAGTTTATTTGTTTGTTAGGTTCCACATATAACTGAAATCATATGGTACTTGTCTTTCTCTGACTGGCTTATTTCATATAGCATAATGCTCACCATGTCCCTCCATGCAGTCGCAAAGGTGAAGATTTATTTCTTGTTTATAGTTTAGTAGTATTCCATATATAAATTTAACACTTTTTGTTATCCACTCAACCATTGATAGGCAGCGCCTGCTTCCATATCTTGACTATTATAAATAATGCTGCAATATACATAGGAGTGCACATATTTTTTAGAATTAGTGTTTTGGGTTTCTTCACATTTATTCCCAGAAGTGGACTTTCTGGGTCATAGGAAGTTCCATTTTTTTTTTTTTTTTAGATAACTCCATGCTGCTTTCTATAGTAACTGCCCCAGTCTGCATTCCCACCAACAGTGCAGGAGGTTCCCTTTTTTCCACATCCTCACCAACTCTTGTTGTTTGTTGATTTATTGATGATAGACATTCTGACAGGTGTGAGGTGATAGCTCATGTGGTTTTAATTTGCACCTCTCTGATTAATACTTTGAGCACCTTTTCATATGCCCATTGGACATCTGTATTTCCTCTTTAGAGAAGTGTCTATTCAGATTCTTTGCCCATTTAATAATGGGACTGTTTGGGATGTTTGGGTGTTGAGTTTTGTAAGTTCTTTATACATTTTAAATATTAATCTTTGAACAGATGTATCATTGACAAATATGTTCTCCCATTCAGTGAGTTTTTTCCCATTTTTTTTGATGGTTCCCTTAGCACTTTTCTGTGCCAAAACTTCTATTTTGATGTAGCCCGTTCATTTATTTTTCTTTTGTTTCCCTTGTCTGAGGAGATATATCAGGAAAAAAATATTGCTATGAGAAATATTTCAAGTGTCTGAGATTTTACTGCCTAAGCAGCACTATGTATTTATTTAGTACCTATGGTTCTGGGCACTGAGTACTGGTGTGTGTGTGTGTGTGTGTTTGTGTGTGTGTGTGTGTTCTATTTATTAATCACATATGCAACAGACCATTTAAGTTGATTATCTTATTTGATTTTCACAGAAACTTTATAAGGCAGGTGTCCTATTTTCATTTTATAGAGGATGAAATGGAACCCTGAAAGTACTGGGGTGAGGATTTGACCTCAGGTAGAAAGCAAAGTCTATATTTTATCATCCCATTTCTAGCACATAGTAGGTGCTCAAAAAATATCTATTGGATGAATGAGCCCCACAGTCTCATAATTCTCTGCCCTGTCCCTACCTGTTATTGTTATAATGAGAGCCCAGTGCACAAAATTTGTGCATTTGGCAGGGCGTGGAGGGTCCCTCAGCCCAGCCTAAGCCCTCTTGTAGTCTGGGAGCCCTCGGGGGATGTCTGACTGACATCCTTAGCACTGCCTTGGAGGCATAAGAGGCTCCCCCACCACCACTGGGCTCACCAGCCCATGAGCCTGGATCAGGTCTTCTGGCTGAGCTCCACCCCTGTAGGAGTGCACTGACCACCAGGGAGCAGCTCCTGCATTGAGTAATCAGTGCACATCATAATGACTGGTTGTTCTGCTGTTCGGTCGATTTGCATATTAGCCTTTTATTACATAGGATTAGCTGACTGATTTTAATAATAGAGAGAAAGCCAAGAGGAGGCCAGACATTAGAAGCATGTCATGTGGACAGCTTCCTCAGGAAGCTACAGATTCATGCTCCCCACAGGTAACCACCAGTCCCTTCCCTGCAAAGCACTGGGGGAAGGGATGGGACAAAGAGGGGGATAAGCACATGCACAGTGATGTTGGGGTGATATAGGGGAGGTAGTAGACTGTCTGAGAAAAAGATAATTGGTGACTCTTTAAAACCTGAAGAAATAATTGTTTAAGCTTCTAGTTATAATCCCCAGATAAGGAATTCTCTTTTTGTGCTCTTACTTCTTGCTCTTGCTTTGCTCTTGCTGGCTTCCTCTCTCTTGCTTTGTGATAGTGCTTCACTCCATAGCCATGTGACTTTGAGCAGACCATGGCCATACATAACCTTCTGGAAGCCAATTCCAGCATGTCATAATTGCAAGGGTTTTATCAAAAGGTTGATGGAACTTGGAGACTCAACAAGGGCTGAGTCACATATGTATCGCCTATTGGGAATGTCTAAAGGCATTTCCCCAAACCTGAAAAGAATGATTGCTTACTGCTAGACAGCTCAGGGCATCTTAATCTACATGTTATTGCCTCCTCCTAGTCAAATGCCTGAACAGCTGGAAGTAATTCCCCAATCTGACAATGCTTCTGTACCTAACCCTACCCTTTGATGTGTATATCTTCACCTCGCCTTAGGAAAATTTGTGTTATGAAAAAGTAAAGGGTCCTGAGACAAGGAGAACTTGGTTTCTTTACCAGACCCCTCTGGCCTCCCACAAATGTCTTTCAATATTATGTTTCATTTCTGGACTCTTATTTAATTTATACACAGCCCTTCTCCAGATTGCTGAACCCTTCTAGATGCCAGATCAAGACTCACCGGTGTTAAATGGCACCCAACATCCAGCAATAATATCCCACATGCAACAGACTGCAACTCAAATACAAGCTAAGATAGATTGTGCTTTAATATGAAGCAGAGACTCTGGGCAGTGGCCTTAATTCTAATAATGCTAAAGGTAAGATTGGACTTTTTCCATAGCAAGACAGAGGGAAATATAACATTGGAAACCCAGAGGTTTAATTCCATGGAAATAAAAATCACTCATTCTCCTGTGCGAATCTCAGGAAATGTCCTTCCTTTTGACACCCCATGGACATCATTTTCCCTAGTAACAGGAGGGAACACAGAAAGCACCACACCGATGACATGCCACTCTGTCCCCTTTTGGAAAGCCTCTGAACTCTGAAGCTAAGAGGATAATTTTTACTGAAAGCACTAGTTACAGACTACTGGAGGGGAAACAGATATGACTAAAGCCACTTAGTAAAGAAAGATCTAAAAGGAACACGTTTTCCTCTTACCTCCTTGGACCCTTGGAAGCACCAGGCCTTCTCATCTTCTCACTCCTACATTCAACAGTTGTGCCACTGTGTTACTAGAAGGTGTGGTATAAGGAAACCATAGCATCCTCTTTTCTGACCCAAGACAAAAAGCAAAAACTCTTGATTTACTTTTTTTTTTATTGTTCATTTGTTTTGATCTCACACATTTTTTTCCTCAAAAATCTTTAGACAAAGTCCTTAGAACATCATTTGCTATATACTATAAAACTGAGTAAAGGGCATAGACCTTTTTAAATATTGAACTTATTGAGGTAACATTGGTTCGCAAAAACAATCCAGCTTTCAATTGTGAAAACCAATAAAGCATCATCTGCACACTTCATTGTGAGCCATCGCCCCTTGCAAAGTCTGTATCCATTTCCATTGCCCCCAATTTGCCTACCTCCACCTACTCTCTACTACCCTTTTCCCTCTGGCTGTCACTAAACTGTTTTCTATATGTGTTATATATATAATTTTCCCCCTTAATCTCTTCACCTTTCTTCCAGCCTTCTAAAACCCCTCTCCTCTGACAGCTGTCAGTCTATTCCATGTTTTCTTATCTCTGTTTCTATTTTGTTCATCAGTTTATTTTGTTCACTAGATTCCACATATAAGTGAGGTCATATGGTATTTGTCTTTCTCTGGCTGCTTTTTTTTTTTTTCACTTAGCATAATAGTTTCTAGCTCCATCCATGACGTCACAAAAGGTAAGATATCATT
>JAAGEH010000307.1:69875989-69995761 GCA_011751065.1 Lasiurus cinereus
CAATGCATGGGAGAACATATTTGCAAATGCTATCACTGATAAAGGTTAAAATTTCAAACAGCAGTTTTTATGTAAGATGGATGCTTCACACTGAGCATGATGACTGAGATAAGTTTGACTTATGAGCTTACAGCCTAGTTACATCAGGATACTTGCTTGGGAGATTTGGAACAGTTTCTTCTTTAAATAATTACCTTTCAGAATGTTTCTGAAAAACAAGCATTGCTATTAATGAAGAACCTTCACTGTCAGCTCGTTTTCAGCTTCAATTACCTTTAAAAGTCAACAAGACAACATATGAATGTTCACAACTTATTAAACAACTTTCCACATTTAAGACTTTTAATCTCTAGAAGGAGGCTAAGTTCATTGCCAACAAAAATTCTTATTTAGGTGAAGTCATGGCCTACATAAAAATTTTCTTTGCCCTTTGTCTACCCAATAAATATCCTAAGAATGGAATTAAGGATGCATTTAGAAATCTAGAGTGACTGAAAAGCCTTGCTTCTGTAAATAATTGGAAAAAGATACATATGGGGAGGCCAACAAGTGAAGTTGTGAAGGTCAGGCCCAAGAAACACCTTTAATATCATAGAAAACTAATCTTAAATTGAAAGCTTATTGTTCAGTATGTATTCTAGTTAAAGTCTTCTGTCCTTTTATTGTAGAAAATATCTTCACCATTTATCAAATATTGGATACTATCCATATAAAAGACATAAAAATCCCGGAGGCACACACAAATTACTGAGTGATAAACTGAAATGATCATGGGACAAAGGGGAAAGTTTGGTAATAAGAGATGGGTAAGGGGCTTAAGTACACAGAGGAGGAGCATCTAACCCAGGTTATGGATGAGTCAGAAAGGGGTTGGAATGAGACCGGGAAGAACTACTGGAAGTAAGTGAAATTACTGAAAGGTGAGTGGAATTAAGCAGGTTGGAAGAATTAAGCAATGTTTCCTGAAAGCATTGGAAAGCCAAGAATTGAAATTTTAATAAGGAAATAAGATATTAGTGCCCCCCCCCTTTTTTTAAGAAAACATCTTGGTGAAGTATAGTAATCTCTACTGTCTAAAAAAGTGCTGTTTAAAATTTTTAACCCTGCTTCTGTAAACACTTGCTTGCTTGAATAATAGAGAAAATAAGTTCAACTATCTGACCTTGCAAGCCACTCTGTTGCCACCTCTAGCTACTCCTATGCCAGATATTTGTTAGTTATCTGAAATATACTGTGCTCAAGGCAAAATAGTTACTAGGCACACTGCCCACCCCTCCCCTCATCCCAGCACAAAGGGCTTCTTTTATTTTTTTTAAAAGCCTACAAAAGGTCTGGAAGTCTCATTCCATATTTGGGAGACAAACAGACCTAGAAAATATAAAAGGGAAAGCTTCCTTCATGTTTTTGCTTAGATTCAGAAGCTTACTCCTCTGAGAACACTAGTGTAATAAAGGCTCCTAATTATTACTTAATTTGGCATCTTATGTCAACTTGCTAATTTACAATTTAACACTGGCTTATATGGGGAGGATGAATTGGAAGCAGAGACCAGAATCCTGGTATGAAAAGAAAAGAAAGCATGCATTTCAAAGCCAATAGAACACTGAGCTAAGTAGCTGGGGGATAAGATTTAAAGAGTGTAGATAAAATGGTCCATAACTAATGGGTGGATTGATAACAGCCCTCAGAAAATCTTAATAGTAATAATCCCTATATACTCTGGGATGTATGGAAGGATGATCTTTTTTGCCAAATTTAAGCTCCTTGAATATTGCACTTCACTCACACAATGGTACTTTGTTGTGTGGACCACATCCTTTCCCTTGTTAATATTTGCCTCCAAATCTTAGAACTGGAGCTCTCCAAAAAGCCAAGGTCTTTCCTAAACACACCTCCATCTTGAAAAGGAAAGGTTTTCTTCAGACACTGAATCCAAGTCTCATCCTCTGAGATCAATTCCTTACTCTTCTTCCCTCTCCTGGGCTTTTTTTTTCTTTAAAATAAAAGATTTCTGGCCCCATACAATTCTCCTCTCCAAGCTCACTAGTTGTAAAGTTTTAATTAAGTATTTCTATCTCACAAGTGAAACAGGAATTGGGGAGTGAAAAGACAGGTTTAGGAAATTTTATAAATTAAGGGAAGAGGACCATGGAAGAAGTACAGGGCTGCAGAGCAGCAGAAGGTATATTTCCATAGAATAGGGGAGCTGAAAAGCTGCAACAGGTACTTTTGCATAGAATGAGAAGCTGGAAACAGCAGAAAGTCTATATTTTCAGAATAAAGGGAAGGAAGCCCTTCATCTCAAAGGAGAGGAAAAAAGCCCAAAGGGAATAGGAAAACAATAAGGAAAGAGGGGGGAGAACCTTACATGTCCCAAGTGAGGTTGACCTTTGAGCTCAGAAATTACCATAGTAACCAGTCGAAGGGAATAGTGACCAATCGGAGGGGATATCAAGGCACAATGATCTACAGTCTTTACAAACCATGGAAACAGGGACTTGGTGGGACCCTTTCCCCCACCCCATGTGGGAGTCTGTACTGTAAGATTCTTTCCCCTTCCCCACCTGGGAACCTGTATTTGTTCTTCAATAAAATTTCCACATTTGCTATACCACCTTCCACCTTCCATTCATTCTTCAACCCCATTGGACAAAGAATCAGGGGAACCATCCTGTCCAGGGGAACACTGTGTGTTCCAGTCCAAAAAAATCCCCCTCCACAAGGGTTGTTGTTGGTCTGCTTGGATTCCCAACTAAAGCCCTCCTCCCTGGAAATTACAAAACAGATGATGGACCCATATTTGAGAAATTTCAACCCCTGGAAATCACAATGTGACAGGCACCTTTCATAGACACCAGAGAGGTGTTACAGGACAGCCCTCTGAGCCAATGGGAGAGGACCTTCCCCAACCACGATTTTTGTCTTCTCATATGAGAGACCTTGATTGAGCTCTGATAAAGCGAGTTTATTAAAGCATTAAAACAAGCTGATTTATTAAACAATTAAAGTGTGCACATTTATTAAAGAAAGCAAGCAAGCAAATCTGTATATCTGGTTTAGAAAGCATAGAGGGGCTGTCCGGTAATATAAAGAGCAAGTGGGATGAAGGGCTTTTGCCTTATATACCATCCTGTCTATAAGTTGTTTTTTGTTTTGTTTTATTAATTCCTCTGCCAGATATCCTGATATAGATTAACCCTAAAGATACCCCTCCCCCTTTTCTGTGTTAGGGTTTTTCCACAATTTATAAAAAACACCTGACAACTTTATTTTGACAAATCCAGGACTGCGGGATTCACTGTTTGAACAGTGGATGAGAGTGACTGCCCTTCCCTCTCCTCTCCTGCATTCTTTTGTGAAAAGATGTTTTAACTGTTTGTTCTCAAGATAAGGTCCTGCTATAAGCATCCTGCAAATCTTTTTGATTTTGTTTGATTTTCCTGCCTCACTTTCCCTATTCTACTTGTCCCAGAATTTCCATAGCTCTTCACTGTTCTAGAACAAGACTCACTGATATCACAATACTCCTCAACTTGATCCTTGGTCCAGAATTTTTTTGAAAGTCCCCAGAGGAATCAAAACAAACTTGTAACATCTGAGACTTAGTAACAAGTTACAAGGTGCCAGGTACTATATTGAATGCTTTTAATATATTACTTTTTTTAGCCCTCAAAATAGTTCTATAAGGTATATACTATGTGAAGCTTAGGAAGGTAAGTAACTTGCCCAAGGTCAAGCAAGATTACTTAATTTATAGTGCTTCTCCATCTCCTGTAATTATTATAGTCTTTATTGAGAAAACATCTCATCTTTCATATTAATTTCATGCAATCCCATACAGACTTTGTATGTATTTACATAGTCATTAGTAAGTCAAATATAATTCAAAAGTTTACTTCACTTTTCATTTATTCATTTCTTCAACATACTTTTAGCATGTACTTGCTACTTGGTGCTAGACATTTGAATTCAAAGATGCATAACCAACCCTGCTGTAAAAACTCCCAGTTTCCCAAATGTGAATGAAGATATATATCCTCACGAGCATAAAAAACTACCATTTCCAAACCTCAGCTATAAATGGGAGACATCTATGGATCCCCTTGATCTGCCTTCTCAAGCATCCACCTTCTTATATACAATATCTCTTTTGTCTTTAATTCTGTTTATTTTTTAATTTATTATTTGTATTAATTTTCTTTCCAATTACAGTTGACATACAATATTATATACTAGTAAGTTTCAGGTGTACAATACAGTGATTTACATAATCATATGGTATTTGTCTTTCCTGACTGACTGATTTTACTTAAGCATGATACCGTCTAGGCCAGTGGTTGGCAAATGACGGCTCGTGAGCCGCATGTGGCTCTCGAGCCGCAGTTTGCTGCTCTGTGACTAATGAGTTTGCCAGTCACTGATCTAGACTCTCATTCCAATAATTATAGGTTGTTGTTGTTCCTTGTGATTAAGCCCCTTTCCCAGTGGTCTGCCAATCAGTGCTCTAGGCCCATCTATATTGCCATGTATGACAAGACTTCAATTTCTTTTGACTGAGTAATATTCCATTGTATCTAGGTACATCTTCTTTATCCATTCATCTACCAATGGACACTTTAGTTGTTGTTATTCCTTGGCTATTGAAAATAATTCTGCAATCGCCAAGACTGGTTTGGCTCAGTGGATAGAGCGTCGGCCTGCGGACTGAAAGGTCCCAGGTTCGATTCTGATCGGGGGCATGTACCTTGCTTGCAGGCACATCTCCACTGTGGGGCGTGCAGGAGGTGGCTGATCGATGTCTCATCGATGTTTCTGACTTTCTATCTCTCTCCCTTCCTCGCTGTAAAAAAATCAGTAAAATATATTTAAAAAAAGAAAAGAAAAGAAAAGAATTCTGCAATGAACATAGGGGTGCGTATATCTTTTCAAATTTGTGTTTTTGTGTTCTTCAAATAAATGCCCATCATTGAAATTTCTGGGTCATATGGTAGTTCTATTTTTAATTTTTTGAAGAAATGTCATACTGTTTTCCATAATGGCTACACCATTTTGTAATCCCATCAGCAGTGCAATAAGCCCTGTTTTCTCCACATCCTCACTGACACATGGTTGTTTATTATTAATATTAATGTAAAAACCTGTAAAGAATTTTTATTACTTTATTTTTAGCCAAACTGCTGACAATTGCTAGGAAGCAGAATCTCAAGTTATTGGGATAGTGCTCTGATGAATGGCAGTTTTTCATCTTGTTTTATACATTACAATCAAAGGAAGATAAATTAGGGAGGTGGCAGAAAGCAAAGCAGGGGAGGGGCAACCTCTGGGATTGGATAAAAGTAAAATGATGGACACATGCTTCTTTTATTAAGTGGGTACAGGATAGTTAACAGTCAACAATTAACATGATAACAATAGCAATAAGGGAATGCGTGGTCTCTGTCCCAGAGTTTAGGCTCATTTGGTTGTGCCCTGAGCGGTCCAGAAAAAGGGAAATTACAAGTTACCCTGACATTTCACAGATGTGTTTATCTTAGATGTGAAAAGACAGTAAGCTCAGTTAAGGTAAAAAATGACCTTGTTAGGGAAGATACTGGCGTAGCCAGTGGTCGGCAAACTGTAGCTCACCAGCCGTATGTGGCTCGCCAGCTGTGGTTTGCTGCTCTATTGAATAATGAGTTCGGTGCCCACTACCTTAGAGAAAAACACTTAAAAGACATTTTAATTATGTACTAAAATCTTTAACCTTAAGTCGAAACTTCTGGGTAATGGTAATGCCCCAGTTTGATGACCACTAGCCTAGGCTGTAACTACCCAGTATAAATTGCTTTTAATTAAAGTTTTAATTTCAGACCATTTTTTGTGGTTACTTAAATTTTTGAGTTTGCAAAACTGTTATGCAGGCCTTCTCTGAGCTAGTCAGGTTAGCATGTTGTCTTTTTTTTCATCCATATTAATGATAGCCATTCTGACAGATGTCAAGGGATATCTTATTTGGTTTTAATTTGCATTTTCCTGATGATTAGTATGTTGAGCATTTTTTCATACAACTATTGTCCATCTATATATCTTCTTTGGAGAAATATCTGCCAATTTTAAATTATATTGTTTGTTTTTATTGGCATTAAATTGTGTGAGTTCATATATACTCTGGTTATTAACTGCTTATTAAGTGTATTGTTGGCAAATAACTTCTTCAATCCAGGAGATTCATAATTTTAATTTTGTTGATGGTGTCCTTCATAGGCAAAACTTTTTAGTTTGATATAGTCCCATTGGTTTATTTTTTCTTTTATTTCCTTTGCCTGAGAAGATATATCTCAAAAGTATTACTAGGAACAGTGTCACAGACTTTACTGCCTATGTGTCTTCCAGGAATTTTAAGGTTTCAGGTTATTATATTTAAGTCTTTAATCCATTGCAGTTTTATATTTGTGCATTGTGTAAGAAAGTGGTCCAATTTTATTATTTCTTTGTATGTATCTATCCAACATATCCAATATCATTTAGTAAAGACTCTGCCTTTACCCCATTGGATATTCCTGCCTGCTTTGTCATGGATTAATTAGTCATATGAGTTTATTTCTGAGTTCTCTATTTTTTTCCAGCGATCTATGTGTCTGTTTTTACACCATTACATTCTGTTTTGATTACTACAGCCTTGTAGTGTAGTTTGATACTAGATAGCATGGTAACTCCAATATTGTTCTTTATTCTCAAGATTGCTTTGGCAACTGGGGTCTTTTGTAGTTCAATATAAATTTTAGAATTATTTGTTCTAGTTCTGTGAAAAAGTGCTATTGGATTTTTTTTTAATTTATTTTTTCCCTATTGCCCCCCCTGCCCCCCAATACATGCCCTCACCTGTCTTCCTCCTCCCTGCCTCCCTCATTGCCCTGTATCCACTGGCTATGCCTACACACATGCATACAAGTCCTTCGGTTGATCTCCTACAGGCCCCTCCCCTGCAACCTTCCCTGCCTTCCGACTGTAGCACGACAGTCTGTTCATTGCTTCTTTGCCTCTACATCTGCTTCCCCCCAACCCCCTAATTCTTGTCTTTAAAAGAATTAGGCTATAAATAAACTCACAAGAGCAAAAGAAAAATGTTTGAGTCCCAATTTCAATGTCTGATAGCTTTGAGTCCCAGTTTCAATGTCAAACAGTTCCTTATGTGTACACATCAGCAATGGTATCTGGATAGTGGACAAATGGTGACAAAGCCGGTTCGACCCTCTCTGGTTTGGTCCTAGGCATCCTGTTAGCGATGCACTGCTGCTGACTGCTCGCATGGCAAGGGGTTGTCTGCATCTTCCATCTCTGGACTGTTTCTCTTCTTGTCTTCATGGTTGGCACAGACCTGTCAGTTCTTCTCAGTTGCAGGAGTTCACTTGGTCTTGGAGTTGTTTTCTGAAAGTATATAAACATATTCTCGTCCAAGAGTTAATAAAGGAATCTTTTCTATAGAATTGGCTTGGGGTCCTTTTTATTTTTGCCTACCCACTTTTCCTTTGGCTTATTTTGACACCATGTGTGTTTTCCATGGGTGTCTTGCTGTTAGTATTACAAATGGAAATTAATTTTCTTGAAGTGAAAATTTTCTAGATGTAATTTACTTACCAGATATATTTCCTTACATGATATTATGCTACTCCCCCCCACCCCCTTTTTTTTGTTTGATAGGGATTGCTTTGAATCTGCAGATTGCTTTGGGTAATATGAACATTTTAATTATTTATATACATGACATAGTATATCCTTCCATTTATTTGTATCTTCTTTAATTTTTTGCCTCAGTATCTTAAAGATTTTGAATATAGGTGTTTTTCCTCCTTTGTTAAATTTATTTCAAAGTATCTTATTATTTTTAATGCAATTCTAAATAGGGTTGCTTTCTTAATTTTTATTTCTAATAGTTTTTCATTGGTTCTCTTCATAGTTCGCTACATTTTGTCATGCCATTGGCAAATAATGTCAGTTTTATTAGTTCCTTTTCAATTCAGATAACTTTTTTTTCTTATTTGATTACTCTAACTAGAACTTCTAATATAATGTTGAATAAAAGTGGGGAAAATGGACACACATGTCTTACAGAAAAAGATTTCAGCTTTTCACCATTGAGTATGGTGTTAGCTCTGGGTTTGGCCTTTATTATATTGAGGTATGATCTCTCTATTAAGGGAAAAACATAAAAAACTTTGCTGAGTTTTTATCCCAAACGGATGTTGGATTTTTCTGCATCTATTGATAGGACCATATGATTTTTATCCTTCAATTTGTTTTTGTGGCATATCACAATTAATTTGCAGATATTAGAGCAAACTTGCATTTCAGAAATAAATCCCAATTGATCATTGTGTATGATTCTTTTAATATATTCCTGTATATACTTTACTAATATTTTTTGAGGACTTTTGCATCTATGTTCATCATGGTTAATTGACCTATCCTATTCTTTTTTTGTAGTGTCTTCATCTGATTTTTATATTAAGGTAATGCCAGCCTTGTAAAATAAGTTTGAAAGTCTTTCCTCCTCTTCAACTTTTTAGAATAGTTTGAGATAGATAGATATTAATCTTTTTTTGAAAAATGTTTGGTAAAATTAAACGGAAACCATCTGATCCAGGTCTTTTGTTTATTGGGAGTTCTTTCATTACTGATTCAATTTTGTTAGTAGTTATTAGCCTGTTTTTCTGCTTCTTCCTGATGCAATCTTGGAAGATTATATGCTTCTAAAAATGTATCCTTTTCTTGCAGGTTGTCCATCTTGTTGGCATACAATTGTTCACAATATTTTCTAATAATCCTTTGAATTTCTGTAGTGTAGGTTTTTACTTTCATTTCTGATTTTATTTGGGCCCCTCTCTTTTATTCTTGGTGAGTCTGGCTAAAGGTTTATCAATTTTGTTTATATTTGCAAATATCCAGTTCTTGATTTCATTAGTAAGGTTCTGATACTGCCCTTTGGGTCAGTTGGCTATTGAGCAGGTTATGGGGGCTCTGATTCAGTGCCTGAAGCTGGACACCAGCTGTGCTCATTGTGGAGCCTCTGGGAAAGGATTCCGGTGCAGGCCAAATTCAGCCACTGCTTGTGCAGGGTGTGGGGCTGCTTGGTAGATATAGTTACAAAGTGATATGCAAGTGTTCACTGTTTCTGTGGAGCTTAGAGATACTTGAAAAAAGCCTATTCTGAGACCTGAGGCTGAATACCACTTGTGCTGGGCTTGAGGCCCTTTGATGTGTAATATGATGTGAGCCACAGCCAGGTGCCCCATATGCTGGACTTCTGGCCACTTGGAACTATGTTAGAGGCCAAACCTGGCCATCACTTATGCCAGATTTGGGGCCACCTGATGGGACTGACAATAAAAAAAATGAGAGTTCTCACCCCTTGTGCTGGGTTTGGGGTTACTTGGCAGGAGCTACATTGTACTCTGAGGATAGCTGTTGCTCATCTGGGGTTTGTGGACATTTGAGAGAGTTTATAGTGCAAGCCCAGGGCAGCTGCCACTTGCATGGGAATTGCAAACTTTTGAGAAAGTCTGCAACAAACACCCAAGGAGCCATTACTTACTGTAATTTGTGGTCCTCTGAGTGAGTCTTCAATATCACCTGAGGCAGATGCTCCTGTGGAGGAGCTACTGGAAGAGGCTCAGGTTGAGCTAGAGAATCACTAGCGTGGGGGTCGGGGGATGAACAAAGTTAAATGGGAGCACAGATTTGGTATCTGACTGCATGTGGGTTGATTACTAGGAAAGCTCAACAAAAGAACTATGGTGCCTACCAGAATTTCTATCCCCAGAGAGATTTCTCCCAAACCTCATTCCTTCTGTCATCACCCTGTATCAGTCCATTTATTTCTACCCCATAAGTTTCTGGCACTTTTCTAGCTGCTGCCCTAGTCTAGAGCTTAGAGCAGGTGATTTTGTTTGCTGAACCTTTTTTTTTTTTTGAATATATACAACTTATTTAATAAATTAATGTCATTCAAAATACAGTGCCAGAACATCGGGCAGTTGAACATGCTAGTGATGTTTGTCGTGAAGCACCTGTGCTCATGTCGCTGGGCGGCGCCGCTGCTGCTAGTGGTTCCCGGATGAATGTGCCAGAGCAGCCCGTGTGCCCTGCTCGCACACGCAGCCAGGGCCGAGAGCTCCCGACCAGCTCGCCCTCCTCGCCCTCCCCACACACACAACGGGCTACACACACACACCCTGACGGCTGACGGGCATCGACACACACTCACTCTACAGTTAACTGTTTGCTGAACCTTTAAGAGTAGCATGTCTTGGTCTCCCATAGCCCTTTATCCCCCTGGGACATAATTTACATAGCCAGGTGTAATGGGAACTACTCTCCCTGGCACTGGTGTTCCAGGCTAGTGAGCTCATTGCTTCTCAGGAAGGTCCTCCACAGAGGAGACTTTTCTCCTGATTCCTAAGCACCACATTGCATGTGTGGGGCCTGCCTAGTCTCTGCCCCTCTTATCAGTCTGAACATGGCTTCTTTATGTTCTTACTTACAGAAATTCTATTTAGCTAGTCTTTAAGAGGTTCTCAGGGATGGTGTTGCTATAATTATTTGTAATTTTGACGTGGTCATGAGAAGAGCCAATCACAGTTTACCCACTCCATGGTCTTTACCAGGAGTCTCCTCTATATACCTTTTTTTTTTTTAAATCTCTTCATTCGCCATCTGGCTTTGCCAAGTTATCCAGTCAACAGAGTCATATTGATGGTTTAGTATATAGTTAGGGTTCAACCCCTATGAGGTTTGACTAGATGTCTGACTTAACTAGACACTTCTAAAGCTCCTTTGAAAAACATCTGAGAGCCTAAAGGAATTCCCAAACAGGCCCAATTTGCTTGGTTACATGCAGCCAGTAGATGGAATTTCTACAAATAAATTATTGCCCCTGGGATTTTTAATGTCTCCTTTGTACACTTCATTTTAGAGTTGAAGTCCATAATCTGGATATCAGCATTGTTTTTTTACAGAGCTATGGTATATTGAAGATCTTCAATAAGTGCTATTATTGTTAACTAGAGGCCTGGTGCAAACAATTTGTGCATGGATGGAGGGGTGTCCCTCAGCCCAGCCTGCACCCTCTCCAATCTGGGATCCTTCTCACAATCCAGGACTGCTGACTCCCAACTGCTTGCCTGCCTTCCTTCCTGAATGCCCGTAACCTCTCTACCTGCCATCCTGATTGCCCCCTAACCACTCCCCTGCCAGCCTGATTGATGCCTAACTGCTCCCCTGCCCACTTGATTGCCTCTAACTGCCCTCCCCTGTAGGTCTGATCACCCCTAACTGCCTTCCCTTCTGGTCTGGTCTCCCCAACTGCCCTCCCTTGCAGGCCTGGTCTCCCCCAACTGCTCTCCCCTGCAGGCCTGGGTCCCACCCAACTGCCCTTTCCTACATGCTCCATCAGCCCCAACTTCCCTCTCCTGCAGGTCTGGTCACCCTTAACTCCCCTCCCTTGATGGCCTGATCACCCAAAACTGCCCTCCCTTGCAGACTTGGTACCTCCCAACTGCCCTCCCCTGTTGGCCATCTTGTGGTGCCCATCTTGTGTCCACATGGGGGAAGCCATCTTTGACTACATAGGCGCAGCAATCTTGTGTGTTGTAGTGATGGTCAATTTGCATATTACTCTTTTTTTAGATATAAAATTAATGATATGAGCAATACCAAATAGCCATTACTGTTCCTGCTGCCTAAGGAGAAGAAACTATCTGAATATCCAAGAAAATAATTATTAGAGTGTAGTTTACTTTAAATGAATTTATTCTTGTTATGTATTTGCTTTGCTTGTGTTTACATACTGAAACAGGCTATAGTCCCAAAGTCCAATACCACTATTACTACTACTACTGTTACAGAACACCAAAGAAAAACCAAGCAACACTTAGAGAAGTGGGGTTACACTTTATTACAGGTGGGTCCAAAGGGAAAAAAAATTTTTTTTCAAATTCTGAGCAGCAACATGGAGGAAATTGTCCCTTTTTATATTTTTTTCAGTACTTTGTCTCCCAAATAAGGGTTTTTCTGGTCCCCTTTGTAAGTTCTTAAAGACCCCTATGTACTGGGGCTTTGAGACCTCAACCAAAGTCCTGGCCTGGCACCAGTACTGATAACTTCATCTGGGGAAGGTTTATGGCCTCTCTGGAATGGGAATAAATAAGTCTTGCAGGATCAGACAATTAAAGGGGCAGTGACTAGATTCAGATTGCTAAGCCTCCAAAAATGTCTATTTTTCCCCATCATTACTCCTACTTCTACTACTACTGCTGCTACTACTACTAATAATAATAACTCAGACTTTGACTGATCTGCACTCAAGGTAAGGGAAAAGTCTGAGTTGGGCAATTAGCACAGAGAAAGATCAAAATTGTTCCTTGCCTGGGAGATGTGCCTAGCAGATAACTGCATTTACATAGCTTCATTCCACTGCCATCTGCAGGACATTGCTGTGTGGCTCAGAGAATGCTCTGATCCACAGATGTTTCAGATTTACTTACTAGACCTACCACATTGTTGTAGCAACCAAAATCTTCTCCTTTCAATACCTCCACAGAGCATGGACTCTCCTCTTTCAAAGGAGGCATTAGGTAGTGGGAAACTAAGAGTGAAGGAAAATGATAAAATAGTTTTTAAAATATGTTTATATGCTTTTCTGAAATTAATAACAATCGGTGGACACTGTTGATTGCATGCCCTTATCAACTTCCCCTTCTTTTTATTTACTTACAGAACACAGGAGGGCAGAAATGCCTCAGTTAATATTCTCTGTCAGGCTTCCTTGCTTCTAGAATGCCTCAGTGACATAGTTATGGCCAGTGACATGTGTAGAGAGCACCTGGGAAGGCACATTAAAGGCATTTCTTTAATTACTGTCAGCTGAATCCAGTGGTGATGGCAGAGTCACATCCTGGAAACACACCTTGCCAGAGACAGGAGAGTTGTTAGCATGACCTTCAGCCCAGGAGCCAGGGGGTGGGTTTCATTATCTAAATTCAGCCGAGCACCAGGAATGAATAGGACTAGGGCCCACCCAAGAATGCACATAATCTCCTTTGTCTTGACCTTTAGTAAAACTTCCTGGGTTTTGCTGTATAAAATAAATGTGATGAAATAAACCAGCAGACAGTGGTCCTTTCATTTTCTCAATACCCAGAAGCTCCTGCTCAGGAACTGGACAGCTCACTAGCTGTGCTGGATGCAGAAAAGAGAGAAATATTTACATGTAAGAAACCATCTGTTAGGAATTTCTGTGAACGTGTTTGTTTTACCAATACAAGCACTGCCCCTTTCTTTTCCTTCCCGCCTGGAATGCAAAAATGATGCTGAAGATAGAGCAGCGTTTTGGGACCCTGAGGCAACAAACACAAAAATCAAAGCTGTGTGCTAAATATAAGGGAGCAGAAAAAATAAGGCTTTTGGAAGGTGATATTAAACTTCTTGCTAAAGACAAAAAAGTAATCCCTATTTGATTAAGCCAATGTTGTAGGTTTCTAATACATAGACACACATCTGTAAAACTATGTCTAGGGTCTCTATAATTCAAATAACTTTTAGAAACATTTTAACTGCTCATTTAATACTATTTTATTTATTTTTTTGGTTTGGTTAGTTTCTTTTCTTTTTTTTTTCTTTTTTTTTTTAGTCATTGTTGTTCTGATCTTTATCCTCTACTAAAAGTACAAAATAAAGAACACAATGTACTTTAGTTGAGAAACTGAGCATACAGAAAATTCTTGACTGGTCAAAACCCAGGAGCAGTGAAGCAAATTCTGGGCAGACAGGGGGATAAGCATAAAGTAAACATATTGCTTCACCTATAATGTGACCTGGGCTTCTTTGCTCTCCCTTATTAGTCACTCTATAATGCTACAGAGGGACACAAAGTTGACCAAGAATAGACTGGGAGTAACTCTCTCTGGATCCTTTTGGGGTAGGGGTGGGGTGCATACTGCAAGTGCTCTCCTGGATGTGTTCTTCTGAGGAAGTTCTTAAAAACACAGTTTCCTCACTGGTGTTATTCCAAGAATATTTAATATAAAGCTTGAACAGGACTTGGTAACCTGAAAAGAGATGGACAGAAAAGTGTTAGTGATGGCATCTGAAATGGATGTGGCTCCTGTAGTTATCTGCTGCCAAGGATAGCACATGGAAACACCTTTTACCTATGTTCCAAGGGCAGCTTCCTTTGATAAGTCACTGCAATGGACCAAGAAAGAATGTAGTTCCTGTGGTGAGAATTGTCACTCATTTTTTAAATTTTCCCCCCATTTTTTTATTAAGGTATTACATGTGTACTTATCTTCCCTTTGCTTCCCACCCCACTCCCATATATGCCCTCACCACCAGTGTCTTGAGTCCATTGGTTATGCATATATGCATGTGTCCACGTCCTTTGGTTTATCTTCCCCCCCTCTCCCTAACCTTCCCACTGTAATTTGATAGTCTGTTTGATGCTTGACTGCTTCTGTATCTATCTTTTTGTTTATCAGTTTATAATGTTCTTTATTATCCATAAACGAGTGAGATCATGTGGCATTTTTCTTTCATTGACTTTAAAAACAGGTCCACAAATTTTTTTTTAATATTTCTCCATTCAACATAAGGAGCTTAGTTCTGCTCTTGTGTAAGGACTAGACTTCCTGACTTACTTTTGATGAATCTAATATTGCAGATGTGGTCGCATGTTACTTCCAGGATTACCCTATTAAAAAGACAATTGTGGGTACTCTCTTTCTGTCTTATATCACTCTCTCCAAGGGGAGTCAGACACCGTATCAGGAGGACACTCAAGTACCCTGGGAAGAGGCCCACACTGTGACCCACAGGCACACCTTCAGCCAACAGCCCGTGAGAAATGACAGCAGGACAGTAGCCCTGGGGTAACCTTGGAAGCAGATCTTTGACCAAATGCCTGCATTCCCAGCCATTAGCTTAACTGTAACTTTATGAACAACCGTGAGCCAGAACCACCAAGGTAAGTCAATCTCACTTTTCTGACCCTCAGAAACAATGTGGCACGATAAATGTTTGTGCTTCAAGCTGCTGAGCTTTGCAGTGTGTTGTTACACAGCAAAAGAGAAAGAATACATAGTGTAGTAATTGATGCTACAACTGGGTAGTCATCTGGAATGAGATAAACTTGAACCCATATTTTAAACTGTTGGTTAGGATTCCTTCTAAATGGATCAAATTTAAATATAAAATATAAAATGTTATAATTTATTTGGAAAAACAAAACAAACAAAAAACAACAACCATGAGCTGATTCCTTTAAACCATGATTACCTCAATACCTGACGCTTGGGCTTAATAACTAGTGTTACTTCCTGTGCATTGCAGGATGATTAGCATCCCTAGCTTCTATCCATCAGATGCCTGGAAGTACTGCCTGTCTAGTGATTCAAAAATATCTTTAGACACTGGAGTAGAGGAAGAGAAGGACATTCTGATTGTGATAAAAAGACAACACACACATTATATGAAAGAGAAAATGACAAGCCAGGGAAGGGATACTCTAAACTCATATCACAGGCAAATGACTAATAATCCAATAGAAAAATAGGCAAGGAACCAGAACAGACAATTTTTAGAGAAAGAAATATAAATGGCCCTTAAACATATAAGATGATGCTCCAGTCAAAACTAAATTGTGATACCTTTCATACTTTCAAATTGAAAGAAGTCTTCAAGTTTGACAATACATCTTCTTGTCCTGTCTGGGAAGACAAGAGACATATTCTCACGCATCGCTGGTGGAAGTACTAAATAATTCAACTCTTATAGAATGCAGCTTGGTATTATCTTCTGAAATCACAAAGGTGTTATCATTTGACCCAATTATTCTGTTTTGAGGAATTCATCTTACAGATATGCTGTTCTTGCCTTCTACCACTATGACAGAATTGGGGCTGGCATGGGGTTGCCAGTTTAGACACTGCGTTTCCCATCATTCTTTGCAGCTAGTGGTAGCTATGTCAGTAAATCTTTGCAGTGGAACATGACTGGATGAGGTGTTTGCTGTTTCTTGGATTGGGTTCTCATATGTTGGGCCATGTACCTTTCTAAGAGCTCCCTTTTCCTTCCTGCGACCTGAACTAGGAATGTGCCCATGATCCAGCTTCAACCATGCAGACTAAGATCTTGGGGAATGTGAAAAAAGTGAGATAGAAAAAAATCTAGCCTCTTGTTGTGGATGATTTGTGTGCCCTTAAAAGTAACATGTTGAGCTGAGACTGGTGTGGCTCAGTGGATAGAGTGTCGGCCCGCGAACTGAAAGGTCCCAGGTTCGATTCCGGTCAGGGGCATGTACCTTGCTTTCGGGCACATCTCCACTGTGGGGCGTGCAGGAGGCGGCTGATCGATGTCTCTCTCTCATCGATGTTTCTGACTTTCTATCTCTCTCCCTTCCTCTCTGTAAAAAATCAATAAAATATATTAAAAAAATTTTTAAAAAGTAACATGTTGAAATCCTAATGCCCAATATGATAGCATTAGGAGGTGGGACTTTGGGGAGGTAATTAGGTCATGAAGGTTGGGTCCTCATGAGTGGGATTAGTGCCCTTATTAAAGGGACCCAGAGACCTCTGTCACCCTCCTCTGCCATTGAAGGACAAAGAATGAAGATAGCTGTCTATGTGCCAGGAAGCTAGCTCTCCCCAGTCCTATGCCTTAAACTTGGATTTCCCAGCCTCCAGAACTGTGAGAAATGTTTGTTAAGTCACCCAGTCTGTGGCAGTTTGTTATAGCAGCTACAATATACTAAAATACCTTTAATAGATCATAAGGAACACACTACCACCAAACTAGACTTCCTTTTCCCCACCCTTAGGAAAGTTGCATGAAGGAGATAACCTGAAGCCAGTGGATATGGTATCTTTTTCTTAGGGTACCTTAGCCTTCATTTTGCTCTACACCTGCTGACATATGAATTGACATAGGGACAAAGGTATTCATTTTATTATCAGTTGATTTTGCAAAAGATTCAAAACTGCTGTGGATTATAATGAACAACATAAACTGATGAACAAAAATAGATCCAGAGACACAGAAGCATCAAACAGACTGTCAAACCTTAGAAGGAAGGCAGGGGAGCATGTGCAGGGGTTGGAATGTAAGAAATCAGCCAAAGAACTTGTGTGCATAGAAGCATAACCAATGGACACTGATGATTGGGGGTGAAGTGAAGGCCTGGGCTGGGGGGTGGGGTGGGCTGGGAGAGGACAATATGTAATACTTCCATCAATAAAGAATTAAAAACCAAAAGAAACTGCCCTTATTTCCATCAATAGGGACCAATTACGTAAACTATGGCATGGCCAGAGCTAAATTACCACGTATGTAATTAAAAAGTAAAAAAGCTATATGTATATTCAGATGAGTGAAACAGTGTGCAAAGTATTGTTCTATAATAAAAAGGCCATACATTGGGCTTGGCCATGTGACATGTTGCAGTCAGTGGAATCATGTGATACATGTCGTGTCTGGGCTTCAGAGGCAGGGTGAATTGACACCAGCTCTCTTGCTGCTGCCCTGCCTTATAAGAGGAAAATGTCCCAGGCAGCAGCCACTCCTTTGACCCCGTTCTCAGGAAAAGGAGACCAGAAAGCCCCCCTCAGGCAGGAGCAGAGCTGCAGCTCCAGAAGAGCAGCTGGCATACCGGGGGAGTGAGAATGAGCATGTCCTGACAGCTCCTGAGGTTTAGGGCTTGTTTGTCTTTAGACAGAATAATCTAGTTAAAAGGTAGCAAGCTTATCTCTTTTGTTTAAAAGTTGGGATTAAAAAGAATATCATATTTGCATTTACTTTTCTAAAGAAATACTGGAAGGATATAATGACAGTTTTTGTATCCTTATAATGACACCAGCCAAAGCTCTGAAACATTTTGTTGCATCTACTTGTAACCTTTCATTCCACGTGTATTTTTTAAATAAAAATGGAAGTAATACACACCGTTTTGTAACCCTTCTTTCCTACTTAGCAGTATATAATGGCAAATTCTCAACTGCTTGGTCATCATTTTCATGTGATGCCCAGGTGACTTGTTTTATTGGGTTCTGATATATTGTAGGAAGTTCTAGCAGAAGTCTGTGTAGTGACTCATGCACACAAGCAAAGATAGCAGTTCTTCCAATGTCTGCAGATAGTCCTGTTTGAACGAGCCTAGCTACGCTAGGACACGTGTGTGAAGGGTGACAAGAGCTCTTGTTTACGCGCCAGATCATCACCAGAGGCCCCTGTGTGGCTCCAGTAGGAGAGGCGTGGTCATGTTTTATAGCTGGGCAATATATTTTGATAAAAATTATGATAAAGCCACAGGCAAGTTTATTCTTCCTAAAGATGGTTTCTGTGTTTTTATAAGATCAGACATTTATATCAAGCCACATTGGAAGTTGGAAAAAAAAAAACTAACATAAAACTGGGAAAATTTCTGCTTTCTCAAAGAAGAATAGCTTAAGTGGATATGGTTTATATCACCCAGTAAGGCACAAGGTCAGATAGCTGAAGGGCAGGACACTCTTGCCACCGTGTTGCCACCATACCAGAATGCTTCTGTCCCAGCAGCCTCCTACTGAAATGTATGTGTTGTTTTATTGCTATAACACAGGTCACTTTTAACTTCACACCTACAATCTTTGCACTAACAGTGAAAGAAAGGACATTCTGATAGTATAGAAGTGTGTGTTTTAAATAATATAAACTAGAATTCACATGTAACATTCAATTGCCAGACTGTAGCACCAGTGTACCCAGTGGAGGGAATTAATGTCAGGGTGGGTTTCTGATTCTTCTAAAGATCCAGGGAATCGACTCAACTGGCCTGGAGGAGAGGGGTCCCTGCTGATTTTCCAGTGCTTTAGAAGCCCCAAGGCAGAATTTTCAATGCCAGAAGGTGATTTCTAGGGCTATATTAGTCCATAAGTATGCCCATGAGGACTAATGGAAACACTGTAAGATAAAAAATTAATATTATAAAAGACAAGGTGAAGATGAAACAGATTCAGACTTCTCTGGCAAGGCTAAATAATTTAAAAGCACAAAGCACAGGCTCCTAGGATGGGTTAAGACATCGGCTATGAATCAGAAGACCTGTGTTTTAGTACTTTAACATTTTGGATAGTGACAATGAAGAAAGGGTTAAAAGGCATTCAAGAAGAGCAGAAAAGAGAGTGTTGGATTCTTTCTCTTTACTGACAGAAGAGGCAATGAGTAGTAGGATGGCTGATAAATCTAGAAATAACTAAACCAAACAAAGATGTAAAGGACTTCCTCAAAGAGCCTTCAACCCTATGCTCCATTATAAGAGAGGGTGCAGCTAAGTAGCCTATTATGCCTGTCTTAAGTTTGTTGTATTGTAGCAATATATAATACTAGAGGACTGGTGTATGAAATTCATGCATGGGTGGGATCCCTAGGCCTAGGCAGCCAGCAGGGCTGATCAGATCTGGGTCAGAGAGGAGGCTATGGTTGCCAGGCTGGGAGCAGAAGGAAAGGATGCCAGACTCTGACGCTGTCATCATCAGTACCCCACCACCATGCAGTTCCCCACCTCCCCCCACTTCCTTTGCCACCACACTGCCACTGTGGTGGTCGGGCAGTGGGCTGATCAGGGCTGGTGGCCTGGGAGTGGGACAGGGCACAGGAGGTTGGCCGCTGGCCCCGAGGAAAGGGACCATGTAAGGGACCATGACTGCTGCCACCCAGCCCATAGTTCCCCATCCCAGCCCAGGGGCCAGAGGGAGGGACCAGAGGAGGTTGGCTGGCCAAAGGAGATTGGTTGTGAGAGTACACTGATCACCAGGGGGCAGCTCCTGCATTGAGTGTCTGCCCTCTGGTGGTCAGTGTGCATCATACTGACCAGTCATTCCAGTTGTTCTGATTGCTCTGGTCACTTAGGCTTTTATATATAGACTAGTGGCCCAGTGCACAAAATTTTTGCATGGGGGAGAGGGAGTGGGCAGAGTCCCTCAGCCTGGCCTGCACCCTCTCCAATATGAGACCCCTCAGGGCATTTCTGACTGCTGGTTTAGGCCTGGTCCCTGGGATCCCTTTCACAATCTGAAACCACTGGCTCCTAACCACTCACCTGCCTGCCTGATTGCTCCTAACCATTCTGCATGCCAGCCTGCTCATCCCCAACTGTCCCCTGCCAGCCTGCTTGCCCCTATCCATCCCCCTGCTGGTCTTCTCACCCCCAAATGTCCCCATGCCAGTCTGATCACCCCCAATTGACCCCCACTACTAGCCTGCTCACCTCCCACTATCTCCCCCCTTCCCCCACCTCCAATTGACCCCCACTACTAGCCTGCTCACCTGCCACTATCTCCCTCCCTTCCCCCCATCCCCCCACTGACCTGCTCATCCCTCCTGGCCTTGTGATATTGGGCCTAAACTGGCAGTTGGACATCCCCAGAGGTGTACCATATTGGAAAGGGTGCAGGCCAGTCTTAGGGGCACCCCTCCCCCATGCACTAATTTCGTGCACTGGACCACTAGTATTTAATAATTATAAATTATTTCCTTAAATATTTCTGATGGGAGGAGATTCTTCTAGTCATTTTCCAGGGGTACAAACAGGGTTCACATACTGTTAGTTCCTCTGTATTCACTTGTAATCATTTGCTGCATCAATTCCTCCTGTGATATTTCCCCTTTGCCATTCCCATTCCTTTCAAATGAGCAGTTGCCAAGTTTTTCACCACTTAGCACTTGTGATCTATGGATCTTGGCCACTTTTTAAAAAAGTTTTAGTTTCATATAAATTATATCTATGATATATAATTTATGTTGTATATATTTTACCACAATATATAACTTCATTGCGGTAAAATATATACAACATAAAATTACTATTTTAACAAATAGTTATTGTATATTTTACCAGCATTAGTTACATTCACATGTTGTGAGACCATCACCACTATCCTTATACAGAACATTTTCATCATCTCAAATAGAAACTCTATATCCATTATACAATTACTCTCATTCCCCCTCTCTGGTCATTTCTACTCTATGTTCTGTTCAAACCATATTTGGCGTGAATATAGTAGCACCCCCTTATCCATGGTGGATACATTCCAAAAACCCCAGTGGATGTGTGAGACAGATAGTACAGAGCCATACATAAGTGTATATACTATTTTTTCCACACATAGGTTTAATTTATAAATTAGGCATAGTAAAACATTAGCAATAATAACTGATAACAAAATAGTACAATTATTATAATATATAGTAATAAAGCTTGTGAATGTGGTCTCTTTCTCTCTTACTTTTTCTTATAACCCATTTGATAACTTAAATGGCTACTACATGATTAAGGGGAGGAGAGTGTATACAGAGTGGAGACTCTGGACAAAGGGATTACTTATACCTAGTGTAGGACCAAGTAAGTGGCACAAGATTTCACCACACTACACAGAATGATATGCAATTTAAAACTTATGAGCTGTTGCTCTGTCCAGGTAACTCAGTTAGTTAGAGCATCATCTCTATCTGCCAAGGATCTGGGTTTGATTCCTGATCAATATAAATATGAGGAACAATCAATGAATGCATAAATGGGTGGAACAGAAAATTTATGTCTCTCAAATCAATAATAAAAATGAAAACTTTTTTATTTATAGAATTTTCCACTTAATTATTTTGGCTGCAGTTGACTATAGATAACTAAAACTGTGGAAAGTCAAGCAACAGATTAAGGGGGAGGGACTGCTGCTTTTACTTGATGGGGAAAAAAGGGCAGCCAGGCACCAGGCCTGGGAAAGAACATGATGCAGTGTTCCTTGTCCTTAGGTCCTGTTTTCCATGAACCCCTGCTCAGAAAATTGCCTTGGTGTTACTCTCTGGCTGCCCTGAAATAAGACTAGAATGTTCCACTCATGCCCATGTTTCCTAGGCCACCTCCTTCTCTGGACCTCTTTCCACTGCCACTCAAATGTCCATTTTGTTGACAGAAGATGAAATAACTCTCCCCACAGTGTGGAAAGCTTGCTACTTGAGCAGATGAGCACCTCCCTAAAGCACATGAATCATCCAGGTGATACCGTTGTAATTAATTAGTTATCAGTAGCAGGAAAGGAGCAAAGGGAAGGCCAAATAGTATAGGCATGTCATTGGGGCAACTTCACCAGGAAACTACAGCTTTACACTCCCCCAGCAAGCCACAAGTCAATTCCCTGCAGATGCAGGGACTGGACAGGGAGGAGAATAGATTCATGCCCAGGAAAGTTGGGGTGATGTCTGGAAAGTGCTTGGTCAAAATGGCTGTGGCCACTGCAAAGGCTCAACCTCTGGGATATTTAATCCTCTAAACAAAATAATATCTTCTCTTGTGCCCTAGGCTCCTCTTGGCATGTTGTGCTTAACTTCTGGCTTGTGAGACACTCTCATTCCTGCTTCCTAGGGTTTGCTCATATGACCCATGGACATGGGGAACCCCACCTGCAATGGACTGCAACTAGCCTGATTCTGAGCTGGACTAGGCTACGCTATGGAATGCACACTCAGGATGCTGGCTTTGCTTTTAGCTTTTCTGAAACCCCAGCTACATTTCTTCTCTGACCACAATAAGGCTTTGGAAACCCAGGGATGTAACTGCACTCAAAGAAAAATCACTCACCCTCCTTTGCGAGTCTAGAAAATTATTTTTCTCAAGATATCATAAGGACCCATGCACCCAGTGGAGAAGGAGGCACCCTGATTTCCATGATAACAGAATGGCGACCTATATGGAACAAGAACAAAGAGGATGGAAGCTAGGAAAGCATTTCTCCTGCAATCCCTCCCACTCACAGACTCCAAGTCAACTCTGGGAGGTTACAACAGCAGAAGAAATAGAAGCTGACCAGGACCCTTGTGAAAAATGAAATTTAACTTCCCAATTCTGGAAATTCTGTAATTCATCTTTCTCTCTCCCCCATTCTAATTCCCATATGTGCAATTTGCTTCCTTTTTTCTGTCTTTTACCACTTCTTACTCTGCTGCTGCTGCTGCTGTTGCTGCTGCTGTTTCAGACCCAGACCCAGAACTGGTTTTGTGGGTGTGGAGCATCTAGCCACAACCACTGAGGCTGCCTGGGTCCCAGAAAATGGCAGCACCAGGACCTGCGTTACGTCAGCACTGTTGCCACAACACAGGTCTGGGGGCCCTGAAGGGCGCAGGGAAGGTGTATACACACTAAGGACCAATTTCATGGGTTCCCTGGGAAGCGCCCCAGGCACATGGCCTGCTTTGCTGGCATCTTGCCTCCACTCTGAAAGCTTGTTTGTGATGTCTCTGGAGCCACGGCCCACATATTGGAGGTGCTAAGTCTTGGCCCCAGGAGAAAAAGGGGGCATAGGGATGAATGTCAGCTAAGGCTCCTGCCACTGGCACACAGTCCTACCTCCTGGTCCCTGGTCCCTGAGAGTTCCCCAGTCAAGGTGTCAGCTGCTGCATCCCCAGCCCCTGTGGTGTGTAAGAGGGGCACAGCTTGGTCCCTGCCTTCTCTCCTGGAGGTGACCTCATTCCCATTCCCCTTCCCAAAATGCTGCCTAGGAATTGTCCCTTTCTCCCACAGCGCTGCAGGCTTAGGGCGTGACTCACAGCTGAGAAGTCTGTGGCATTGACCTCACAGCCTCATGTACCTCTCCATCCCCACAGCTGTGTGCCCCACTGCCTCTGGGTCACCCAGGCCCTCAGACTATAGCTTCTCTAGCAGAGGGAGCACCTGCCTCTGTGTACCCTTGTGGTTGGGCACCAAGGAGGAGGGGCGGCAGCATAGAAAGCCAGGACACAAAGAAGTACAGGGAAAAAACAAACAAACAAAACAAAACAAAAACTGCTGCAAATCTTTTTGACCTTATGCTTGTTACTATATTTCTTTTGCAAACACAACTGCTATGTTTTAATTCCTACTAATGTTATTGTTTGTCAATGCTTCTTCCACAAGTATAGTTACTGGACAAAAATGCCTCAGATACACTGATGCTCATAAAAGGAATGTTTTTTTTTTTTTTGTTAGCTAGTCTTGGAAAGGGACTGGAAACAGAATTTAAAACCAGGGCCTGGGGTATTAAATTCTATTCAGCCAGATTAACCTGAAATGCTTACCCCTTTCTTTCGTCTTACACTGCCAAGCTTCTTAAGGGACCGAGGCTGTTAGAAATATGAGAGACAACAACAAGTTGCTAGCTCAACTACTAGAGGCAAGTTAAAAAGGCCAGATTTTTTCTACCCAAGACAGTAAAGGATAAAAGCTTCCAATAAAGTCAGAGGGCTTCAGAGTCTTCCGTATAGAGTTAAAGGTCCCACATCTGGACAATTGCATTATTATTGCAAGAAGGGCCTCTGTTCCCAGCTTTGGGCTGAGGGTGAATGCAAACTCTCCAGTTGGTGGCCACGGGACACCATGGTAGTTAAGGTGTCATAGGCCTCTTGGAGTCTGGTCTATGACAGGAAGCTAAGGTACAAAGATAACATATATGCCTCCCTCAGCTATTGAATCTTCCTCTTTTAAGGGAATAAAAGAAGATGAAGGGATTTTAAGTTCTTCTTCCCCAAATCAATAGTAATACAATTTCCATTCCTACTCTGGCAAGAAACTTTATTCTGGATTTTTCAAAGAAAGGAGTATCTGTCTCTTAAACACTAATACCTGGTCTCCATGAACTCTTATCTGAGCCATCTATTGCAATGCAGATTCTGAGAAATAGATCTTATCTGAGCTTAAGATATCTAAGCTAATCACTTTAATTCAGTTCATCTGGGGTTTGCTAAATCAGTGAACTTTACTATATACCTGTCTCCAAGCAAGTACCTATGTCTCTTAAAGTGTCAGTATGTTTGCCAGCGAAGAAGCCTATGTTTAAGTTATGGAATGTGTTTGCCAATCTTGAGAAAGCTAATTTGCTCACTTTTAGCTTTCTCTCTCTACCTTACTGCTACAGAATCCGGCAATTCTTAATCAGGGAATCATGGCAATAAACACACTTTTTTGCATAAATCCATTAAGATCAGTTCCTAACTAAGTGATCTTATTAACCAAATCTTTGGGATGCCATGTCTAAGAGAGACATTCTTGGACTCTGGATGTTATTAGAGATCCTTTAGAAATTGAGATTGATTCTGAAAGCTAATCAAAATCAATCAAAAGGCACTTGAAAAAAATGACCTAATACCTTTCTTGGTCACATGGTTATGGCAGTCTTCCAGGGAAGGAACAATGATTGCTTTTCTAAAGTATGGTTAGAAAAGAAACTCAAGACACCATTGAGGGACCTCAAGAGCTTGAGGACTTGATTCAAGCCTCCAGATATTTCAGGCAAAGCCTGATGGCCACTGTGGCTTGGCTTCTCTGCCCTAGAGGCTGACTGATCATAAAGATCAATCTTAAGATTCCTTGTGAAAATTCCAGCAAAGCAAATTTGAAAGGGCTTGTGTAATCAATTTGATTAATTGTTATTCTTACAATATTGTAAAGAGTACTGTTATTGTTACTTAGGCATTTCACTTTTTATTTAATGAGATTTTTGTAATCTGCATTTTTCTTTTTAAAATGTAGTATGACTGGAGGATAGAAGTATGACTCTCTGACAGGAAGATATAAGTAAATATTACAATTACCAAGAAAAAAGTTTTAACATATACCTGTGAAATTCTCCCTCAACCACTCACAATAGGGATTCTGATTTTTTACTACCCTACACCCTCAACATCTGAATCTATCATATTGCTGGTAGAAATAGCACTCCAAAGATACTGACAGAATTAGAAGTATAAAGGTGGTCAAAGGAGGAAGAGAATAAAATGAGACTGAGGTCATACTATGGCCACTCCTGCCATTTCCACCATGGTCTGCCAAGTGGCTTCTAAATGATCTAGAAGTTTACCTGCTTCAGTAACAAAATACAAACATAGTGAGACTTGCAGAGGAGTCAAAAAGTCTGGGTCAGAAACAAGAGAGCACTTTAGGGTTGTGGTTTCAAGGTTATGACAAATAGCTATGGTCATAGGCTTACAAGAACAGGCCCACTTGAGCAGAAAGGGTGGCCTAGGGTCAAGAGCAGAGTTGAAGCCTCTTTTGACTTGTGTAAGCCTCACCCACATAGTCCTTCATTCATATTCATTTATTCAAAAAATTTGGATTGAGGGCATGTTCTACAAAAGCCACTGATTTTGGTACTAGGAACACAAGAGTGAAAAAAAAATTACAAAATATCTTCTCATGGGAATTATATTCTAGTTGAGGGAGAAAAAAGTAGAAAAATTAATAAGCAAAATGTTGATAGTGATAACAAATAAAACAGAGTAGGAGGAGTATGTTTTAGGTTTTTTCTTTTTTTTTTCTTTTCCTGCTACTCAAACTGGAGGCAAAGTAGAGAGGAAGACTCAATCTACGGGTCAGAATACTTAGGATAAATAAATTGATTTATAGTTGGTAGATTTGTGTATAGTGTGATTAAATTGGCTTCTTAAAGATGTGTGTGTGTGTGTGTGTGTGTGTGTGTGTGTAAAAGACTGACAGTATGCATTACAAACAACCGTGTTTGTTATCTCTAAGATTTATGGTAGATTTATTGTCATTGTACATTTCTTCATATTCCAGATTTTCTACAATCAACATAACCAAGATAGGAATGACCCCAAAGCATTAAATGTTGTTAATAAAGAAAAGAAAAAAAAATGAAGTCACTATCCTTTGCCATCTGATAATGTTTGTATAATTGAACTATCTAAAGATAATGAGAAATTCTGAATTGTTTATCTTTCTGTGTTCTTTCAGTAACAACCACTTCTTTTTGAAGATTTTTAATCCAGTTTTCTGTTATTTTTTAAATCCTAAATTTGTTGAACTTGAGTCTTCCCAATTCATTTTTCTGATATTCAAAACCTAGCATCTTACCAGGTTGACAGCATCAAGTGCCTGACAGATTTCAGTTTTGATGCACACTCATTGCCCCATACAGAACATATCAACTCTGACACCTACCTTGGAGTTCCTTACAACCTTTTAGGGTGATTTCTTCTGAAAACTTCTTGTGCAGATAAAATCTTCAAAGACATTCCAAAAACTGCCAGCTGAAATATTGAATGTGGTCAGTTGCTGCTTTGTATAGATTTATTTGCAAGTATTACCATTGCCACCAAACAAGCAGAACTGAGAACCAGGTCCTAGAGTTTTTAACTCTTGGAGAGAAGAGTGGTATACAAGCCGAAATAGCCAGGAATGACACTTCTTTGAAGTGATAGCATTGATGTTAATAGAACATCTTGCATTCCCTTAAATCTCTGAGAACCATACAAATATCCTGATGAATGTATGAGCTTGGATTGACATTCTATTTTAGCCTGTTGATCTTTCCGTTAACTTGTGGTTGTACACAAGATTTTCAAAAGCTCATTTTGTTAATCCTGTTGAAAATTTGAACGATTTATGTAGCTGCAAAAATGTACATAATATTTGATAAGTTTAATATAAAGCATATTGGTAATCTACACTTTCCACAAATAATTATGAATACTTTACAAATTGTTCATCTTTTTTTCTGTCATAAAGTTTTTTAAATTGAAATATAATTGACATAAATTATATTAGTTTCAGGTGTACATATGATTTAATATTTGTATATTTTGAAAAATAATCACCACAAGAAGTTTAATTAATGCCCATCTCCACACACAGCTACAATTTTTTCTTGTTTATGAGAACTTTTAATATCTATTAGTACTCTCTTAGCAATAAAACAGTATTATAAATTATAGTCACATGCTGTACATTATATCCATAAGATTTACTTATTTTATAAATGGAAGTTTGTACCTTTTGACTACCTTCACCCATTTGTACCTTTTGACTACCATTCCCCATCCCACCAGGTGTCCCTTTTTTTTCAAGTTTCTTTTAATGAGAACTCTATTAATAAATACACAACCAGGGTGACATATTTTGGACAATTGAGAAATGTTTCTTACAAAATATGTTAGGACACAGATTGGGGTTAGAATCCTAAGTCTTCCCACTGATCCCTTTTCCCTTTCCGAGTTTCATACCAAGGGAGCTTGTACACAGGCAACATTAGCCATAGGAAACATTATCACTTTAATAATTAAGAACACAATGCAAGGCTCTGGCAATCGAGGGCCTGGGATTCATTTAGGAGACCTAATGGAGCTTCCTAGTTAGCTTTTCTGTTCTTCAGCTACATTTGCTAGAAAACTTTCATCAGAGTTTGAGTCCACTTACCAACTCAAAAATTAAGGGGGTAAAAACAAATAATGCAAATTATAGAAGGTTTGAATAACAATTAACTAACAAACCAATTGGTAAATTGATGAAATTGGCATATATAGGACACTGCACTCCACAATGACAGATTGATATTTTTTTCAAGTATAAATGTAGTATGTAGCCCAAATTAAAAATATGTTGTATAATTTTAAAATTTCAAAAAAAATTAATTTAATTTATTCAGAGACCTTCTCTGACCACAATGGAATTATACTGGAATTCCAAAATATATAACAAAAATATCACTAGGAAAATACATAGAAAAGTAAGCTTTCAGTAAAATTAAATACCCTTTCATAATTAAAAACAAACCTAATTTAAAAACTTTAAAAGCTGGTAATAGGAAAAAAAACTCCTTCAACTTATAAAGACTATCTATAAAAACTCCTATTGCGAACACCCTAAGTTATTATAAAGCTTTCCTTTTGAGGTTGGGTATGAGACAAAGATCAATATTATACTGGCTTCATAGAAAATAATATATAACATTTTTTTCCCAAGAAAGAAAGAAAACTATCATTATATAAAAATAAAGTATATTTATTTATGCCTTTTGTATTATATTTTCATAAGCAATGATAAACAAATCAGAAAGTTTTAAAATTAAGCCATTTGAAATAATAAACAAAAGCAGGAAATTTCTAGGAGTAAATCTAACAAAAATGTCCATATCTTTACAGAGAAAACCATAACACATTACTGAGTAAAATTAAAGAAAATCTAAATTAATGAAAGCATATGAGTTTTCATGTTAGAAGAGTTACTATTAGAAAATTTTTAATTTTCCACAAACTAATATACAAATTCAACCTAATTCAATGAAAAATTTAGCAATTTTTGTATGTCAGATAGGTGTCTTTAAAATTTATATGGGAGTAGAATGAGCCTAATATAATCAACATAATTATGAACAACAACAATAATAATAAAATAAAAGACCTCAATATACCAAAAATCAAGACTTTATAGCTATAATAATAATAATAGCAGTATGATACAGGTACAGTGTAGACAATTCATAGAGTCCAGCAATAGATGGGTCTAAATATAGTCACTGATTCACATACTGCAGTACAGTACAGTGAAAGAAGAGTGTTTTCAATAAATTATACTGGGTCATTTGGATTCCATAGGGAGAAAAAAAATGAATTTTGATTCCTTCCTAACTCACATCATAGCCAAGAATAAATTAGAGGTAAGTTTTCTAGCTCTAAACTTAAAAAGTAAAACAATAACATTTCTAGAAAACAATGTTAAAAGCTTGGAGAGGCAGGGATTTCTTAAACTTCACCCCCCAAAATCACTAGATATAAAGAAAAATTAGGTTATAAACAAGATCATATTAAAATTAACCATTACTATTTATCAAAAAAAACTTTTGGAAGAAAAGTATGCAAGCCACAAAGTAGAAGTTACATGTGATATCAATATTCTGCAAAAAATATAAAAAACAAATAGAAATCTTACATCTTACTGGTTGGAGAGTACAATCAATTTGGAAAATTGTTTAGCAGTTCCTATTTTAACTTGAACTTCAATTTCACTCTAAATACCTAACAGAAATGTATATTTGTATGCTAAGATGTATAAAATCATGCTCAGGGTAATACTGTTATTAATAGCAAAAAATTGGAAGTAACCTAATTGGATATTAATATTAGAATGGTTAAATAAATTTTGATATATTTAAATATGAATACTGTACAGAAATAAATATAGCTACTTGAATATTAAGAATGCTATCTTTAATAATCAATCACTTTCTAGATTTTATTAAATATGATGTGTATGTGAGCAACAAAAGTATCTTGGTCTGCTTTGTGAGTTTAATAATAACATTTATGTATTTTCAGTAGCATCTAATACCTTTAAGAGTTTATTCTCTTTTATGAAGGATTATAGATCACATGTCTTACAGGCACTTAGATCATTGAAGTCAGAATTGTGGAACAAACAATTACAAAATATTGAAGCATAGTTAGTTTTCTTTCATCTCAGTGAGGCTTGATTTTAATTATAAATAATTATATTTTTCTATGTGTTCTGGTTTTGCTATAATTCAAAAAATAAAATAATTTAAAATATATAAATATCAGATTATTTTTACTTTTATGGGAAGTCAGTTTCTCTTTTTTTAAAAAATATTGATGTCAGAAAAGGGAGAGGGAGAGAGAAACATCAATGAGAGAGACTCATTGATCAGCTGCCTCCTGCACACCCCCTATTGGGGATCCACTTCCCCAATCCAGACATGTGCCCTGACTGGGAATGGACCTCCTGGTTCATAGGTCGATGTTCATCCACTGAACAACACTGGCCAGGCCATTGCCTCTTTTTTTTACATGGCGATTAGGTCAACATGTATCCCACCATCAGGTAAAGAAGAAAAAATCCATAATCTCACAAAAACCAATCAAATAAGACCATGCCAAGATAAAATCAAGCAGGATGATTCTCTTGCACAACTGATTTAAGTTTACAAACTGTAGAAGTTACAAGATTCCTTTCAGCCTTTTGCCTTTCTCTATTCTTTATCTGAAGAAAGAAGCTTAAAAACTCACAAGTGAGTTAGGACAAGTAGGAAGCCCAAGCATGTTGCATGGCATCACTTTCAGGTTGGAGAACTGATTGAGAAAAGAACTAATCAATTTTCTCCATTTATCAAAATGTTTCCTCACATGACTTTCTTTGGTTCCAACCTTAGTGGTCTCAATGTTATTAAGTTGACAAGACAGCCCTAACCCCAATACCCTCACCCCACCCCCTGCTTTTGTTTTCTTTCTTTTTTTTTTTCCTGTCTAAACTCTTATCCTGGCTTGAAATATCCTTTTGTAAATCCATCCTTCCTCATAGGTCCACTTTAAGTCTTATTTCTAATCTGCCATCTTTATCCTGGATGAATGATGCTTGAAGCAAGGATTACATTCCCAGGTCAGTGTCCACACATAGTGTTGGCAGTAAAGAGACTTTTTCTTTAAGATTGAGGAAACCCTTTCTCAGAAACACTGTTCCCATCCCCATCTCACCTCATCCTTAAACTAACTTGGCTTTTTACTTCCTTGACCCAAATTGCATTGTATTCCCTGTCTGAGGAAACGAAGGGAAGAGGGCAGGGTCAAGGGACAAGGGGTTCTTCATGACTCCCCATAAAGCATGACCACAAGGATGAGTGAGGACAGTTGAACAAATGAGGGCCCTCTTACAAAGGTTGGGGAGAGAGTGACATGCAACATCCACCTGGTCTCCTGTACTTCCAACCAGTTGTTAAGTGACTCTCTTGAAGCACAGCTCTCTTTGTGCTACTTTGCCCTACTCCTTCCTCAGCCTGTCACCACCCCCCAATAGGTAGGCCTTATTACATCGCTAGGATCAGCTTTGGAGATGAATGACAAGTGATTATTCTCATCACACTTCTCAGCAGTGGTAAGTGAGTCTTTCCAGAGTTAATTAACCTAACAAGCCCATAAAGATTCAATAGTCTTAAATCGCAAGAATGTACTGCTTCTGATCCCTTTTCTTCTGATATATGCTTTGATTATTAACCTGGGATCCTGAAAAGGACAGGTGCATTTCCTCTTATTTATCACACCAATTCTGTGACAGCAAACAGGCTCTTAGTTTCATTTTTGTAGCCAAAACATATCATGATATCTTTTTCATTTTTTTATAACGTGAAGCTCAACTCAATTCTCCTAATTTTTATCCAACTGATTAACTAAAGAATAATCCAAATGCAATTAAAATTATAAAGCTCGTATGATTTGGGATACTTTATACAAATTTACATTTGACAGTGCTAATGTAAAGCAAATATCAAAAATGATTAAAAATTCTTAGGATAAGATGAAAAAACCATTGGATTATTTTATAGATTCAACCACCAATAATAAACTGCTATAAACAGAAATATTTTGATGATCATTTTTTTAAAATAACTTTTTGGGAAATGTCCAAGAAAAACTGTGGAAGTGGGTCAAGAATGTATGCACAAAACATTTGTATTATTTACTGTGTAAACATTAATTTATTTATTGAAATACTATACTATTAAATATTAACTGAATAAATTAGCATTTCCCAAAGTCATTAATATGTTTTGTGGCAATTGTTTTCCATGTCTGTTGCCAATGATTTGCTAAGTATTCAGCAAGCACTATCCCCCAGAGTTTAATCTATCTGTGCAGCTATTATTTGCAAAGATTGTGAAGTAAAAGGCTTTTGAAATCATTGAACTTTCATTAAATTATAGGGCTCATAGTTTCCAATTATCTTATTTTAAAGATGAGTTTAAAAAAGAGGTTTAATGACTTGCCCACATCCTTGGAATTAGCTTTATCAGTTACATAAGTTAAAAAAAAAGTTTGTTTCAAGTGTGTAGGACAGGTTATTCATTAAAATTTAACTTCTTTGGAAGAATTTGATGGTCTAGGGCAAGTTTCATAAATCGGGGGGAAAACACACATTTTTGACATTTTCTTTAAACACTCATGGTCCTTTAGAAAATTTCATCAAGTTAAGGTAAAGAAAGAGGAAGGTGCTCCCACACAGACACACTATAAAACTGAAGAGAGGTTTATTTGTAAAGTTTGTGACCTGTTCATTTGCCCTACAATTACACTTTCATGACAAGCTAAATGCAAACACTAAATAAGCAAGAAGACAGTTGAGTAGAAACAATAGTAGAAGTAAAAAAAAAAAAGTACACTCTGCTAAGAGCATTAGAACCATCCTCCCAATTGGAAAATGAGCAGAACACATTCAGAAGATGAGATTATGCAGCCACATGACATTCTCCCAGGTAATAGGTAAATTAGAGGCAGCATCAGACTTCCTCTGAAAGGTGACTTCCTCTGAAAATCTTAATCAGTCTCTCTTTGGTTCAGATTTAAAGTACAAAGCATACATTTTCCCTCTTATTTCTCTACTTTGGTTCTTTCTCCAGTGTTACACAATAATAAATAGGAGCATGATCCCCATGTAATTTAATATCATTTTCAGATGTACCATATTTATACTGAAAAGAATCATGTCTTTTTCTGGTTCCACGGGCCAATGTACCAAAAATTTTTGGTATTTTATTACAGGAATTCTTTGTGAGACATTATCTTTATTCTGTGGAACTTAGTAAACACATTAAATGGTTGGGAATAGAGATGTTCCAGGTAGAAAAATTTCCACAAATCTTCCAAATAATTTGGGGTGCTGATTTCTAAGTGCATAATTAACATAATTAACAACTAAAATTGCCCACTTGACATTATCACCTATCACAAATTGAAGGCCTCATTAATTTGAGAGGAATTAGATACATTTTTATTTTTTTAATATTTGTTTTATAGTTTTTCAGGGTAAATATAACAGCCATGAACTATTTTACCCAGCTTAACTTCCATATTAGGTGCTGAATTTTACCTAAAAGCATCCTTATTTTGTCATGATTTGGTTTCATGATAGTAGGTAGGTAGACATTTTGAAATTCTTGTCAACAACAGAAGTTTTCTTTTTTTCTTTATGAAAAATACTGTAAATAGATTTTAACTATTAAAAATATATATTTTTTCTCATTTTTTTCCTTCTCTACTTGCTTATATGTAAACATGATTTTAGCACAGTTTAAATCAGGAAACATACTCTTTTTTATCCTTTTTTTCACTGGCATAATTTCATAAATTTTACTCCATATACTCATAATTATCAGATGAATTATTCTAGCAAAAATTGAATATCAAATATTTTATTCAGAAGATCTTCATTCCCTCATAATTATTGCCTTAATGACTGCATAATATTCTAACACATTATATACCATAATTTAATTTTCCACTTTGTGATTAGTGGACATTTGCACTGATTTCCATTTTCTACAAATAGTAACCTTTCAGTAAATATCTATTATAATAAAAGTGTAATATGCTAATTAGACCAGACGTCCTTCTGGACAAACTTCTGGACAAAGTTGGGGCAATCTCTCTCACAATCCAGGACTCCTGGCTCCTAACCACTCACCTGCCTGCCTACCTGATTGCCAATAACTACTTTGCCTGACAGCTTGATAGCCCCCTAATTGCTCCCCTACCTGCCTGATGCCTAACTGCGCTGCGGACCCAATCACCCTCAACTGCTCTCCCCTGCCAGCCTGATGGCCCCCTACTGCCCTCCCCTGCTGGCCTGATGACCCCCTACTGCCCCCCCCCATGGCCTGTTCGCTCATAACTCCCCTCCCCTGTCAGCCTGATGGCCCACACTGCCTTTCCCTGCCTGCCATCTTGTGGCAGCCATCTTGTGATAGCCATTTTGTAGCAGTCATCTTGTGATGATGCGGGGGCATTGCGTGAAGGTACAAGGGCCACCTAGGCTTTTATTAGTATAGATAATTAACGAGAGTGAATTTTTGTTATGTCTCATATAAATTGTAGTACAGGTTATTTTAAAGTAAATTTATTGAACACCTGCTACATACCAAGTACTGTGCTAGGGGCTGAGAGGTAAAATGACAAATAATGGATGTACCTTGAGGAGTTTACTGAATAGGGGATATATCAATGTTCTTTATTAATTTATAATGAAAATGTTTTTCTTTCTCTTCTTATTTTATTTTATTTTATTTTATTTTTTTAAGTTTTTTTTTATTAATTTTTTTATACATATCTCCCCATTGCCCCCCCTCCCTCCCAGGCATACCCCAACCCCCCAGTGTCTATGTTCATTGGTTATGATTATATGCATAGATACAAGTCCTTTGATTGATCTCTTATCTACCTCACCTAACTTTAATCTTCCTGCTGTAATTTCACAGTCTGTTTGAAGCTTTACTGTCTCTGTATCTATCCTTTGGTTCATCAGTTTATAATGTTCTTTATTATCCCCCAATGAGTGCGATCATGTGATGCTTCTCCTTCATTGACTGGCTTATTTCACTAAGCATAAGGCTCTCCAGTTCCAACCAGGTTGCTGCAAATGGTAAGAATTCCTTCTTTTTAATGGCTGCATAGAATTCCATTGTGTAGATGTACCACAGTTTTCTGATCCACTCATCTGCTGATGGGCACCTAGGCTGTTTCCAAATTGTGGCTATTGTAAATTGTGCTGCTATGAACATAGGGTGCATAAATCCTTTCTGATTGGTGTTTGTAATTTCTTAGGATAAATTCCTAAGAGTGGGATTACAGGGTCAAATGGGAGATCCATTTTTAGTTTTTTGAGGAAACTCCATACTGTTCTCCACAGTGGCTGCACCAGTCTGCATTCCCACCAACAGTGCACAAGGGTTCCTTTTTCTCCGCATCCTTGCCAAAACTTGTCGTTTGTTGATTTGTTGATGATTGCCTTTCTGACAGGTGTAAGATGGTATCGCATTGTCGTTTTGATTTGCATCTCTCGGATGATTAATGACTTTGAACATGTTTTCATGTGTCTCTTGGCCTTCCTTCTGTCGTCTTTTGAAAAGGTTCTATTTAGGTCCGTTGCCCATTTTTTTATTGGATCCTTCATCTTCCTTTTATTAAGTTGTATAAGTTGGTTGTAGATTTTAGAAATTAAACCTTTATCAGTGATAGCATTTGCAAATATGTTCTCCCGTGCATTGATCTTTCTTGTTGTTTTGTTGATGGTTTCTTTTGCTGTGCAAAAGCTTTTTATTTTGATGTAGTCCCATTTGTTTATTTTTTCTTTAGCTTCCATTGCCTTTGGAGCAGTATCAGTGAAGAAGTTCTTTTGGCATATATCTCAATACCAGACTTCAAGCTATACTACAAAGCAACTGTTCTCAAAACAGCCTGGTACTGGCACAAGAACAGACATATAGATCAATGGAATAGAATAGAGAACCCAGATATCCACCCAAACCACTATGCTCAATTAATATTTGACAAAGGAGGCATGAACATTCAATGGAACCAAGATAGCCTCTTCAATAAATGGTGTTGGGAAAATTGGACAGATACATGCAAAAAATTGAAACTGGACCACCAACTTACACCAAATACAAAAATAAACTGAAAATGGATACAGGACTTAAACATTAGAAGGGAAACCATAAAAATACTAGAGGAATCCACAGGCAGCACAATCTCAGATATATGCCGAAAGAACTTCTTTCTCTTCTTGACAATAAATTGACATTTGCATAGTACCTACCTTTTTTTTGAGGAGTATATTTTTAAACATATTCTACATACACATTTTGAGAATGTTTTAAAATAAACATTTACTAGTTTTCTTTAAAAGTATTTGTGCTATAATAATATCCTTATACATATCTCCTTGTTCTTACGTATGAGTTTTTTAGTAAATATATGCCTTAAATTGGAATTGATAAATTGAAAAGTATTATATTTCACTTTTGGATACTGCGAAGTAATTGCATCCATTTACACTCACACCAATAGTATATGATTATTTCCTGAAATTGTCAGACTTTATTGCCAATTAGATGTATGACAAATGGCATTGTTATTTCTATAAGTGGGAATTAACATATTTTCAAATGTTTACTCTTCATGTCCTCTGTCTATAAACTGCCTAGTATATAACTGGACCAGTTTTTTTTTTATTGCATCCTCTACATAATGTTGATTATAGTGATGACTTGATCATGTTTATTAACTTTTACTATGCAGAGCAGCCATCAGAGGGGAGGGGTTGTGGATCTGGGTGAAAAAAGTGAAGGGATTTAACAATATATATATGTACTTTGCTGAATTTATCATGAATGAAAACTATAAAGCAGAATGCCTATTGACAAACAAGAAGAAATGTCATTCTTGGTGAAATGGAATGTGCACATGAATAGGGTTCAAGCTCTTTGATAAATTGTTTGGTAAGCCATGCGATGAGAAAGATTGATAAGGATAGATCAGAATACATATGAAATTAATTATTTCTAATTAGAAAAACACTCCAAAGAGTAAGACATAACTTTTAAAATGTTAATACTTTGTCATAAGTAATCATGTTGAGTGCTGCTTTTCCTGATGAGGTATAATCAGTATGTGATGGGCAAACATACTAACTTAGCATCAGAAGTCCTGCATTTGAATTTTTGCCCTGCCTCTTATTACTAGTAGCTATGTGATGTATGTGAAATTTTTAATTTTAAAGTTTTATTTACATGTAGCACATCATTAGAATCTAGGACAATCATGTAATTGTAGGCACACTATCAGGATAGCAGAATCCTCATATGTTACCTCAAGTAAATAAAATGTGCAGAATATTTTAAGTATTTTTGATATTTTTCAGTTTGGTGCTATAATTAATAAAGCTGCTATAAACACTTTTGTATATTTTTTGAAGACATTTTTGTTAGATATTAAAATATATAACGTTGTCTATTTCATTAGATTTTCAAGTTTTTCTGACTCTGACACAGTTCTAACATTTGGCCTAGTATTCAATTAGAATTCTCATCTATTTCTTTAATAACATCTAATATTATTTTGATTTCTTTTGTTTTTTTAAGCATTGAAACATTTTTTTCTGAACATCATAAGAACATACATTGATTGTCTTTTTTTTCTGTTTGTTTAATGATGGGAGGGTGGGGAGGAGAGTAGAGCTTTTTTAATAACAGATGACCATAAAAATACCTGTAGCAGAGTGTTCATTTTTTCCTATTATAGCTCCAAATTGTGGGGGGATATCCATGAATAAGAAAATGAATAACTGCATCATGTTATACTCATGAAATACTACAATTAAACAATAAAAAGGAATATATAACATAGCTTAATCTCACAGATAAGATGTTGAGTGGAAGAAACCAGGCACAAAATAATACATACTAGATACTTTTTATTTATATGAAATTTTAGAATGGGCAAAAACTAACTTATGATAATAAAAGTCAGAACAGTTGTTGTCTCTGAGAGTGGAAAGGAAGAGATTGGGTATAATCATGAAGGAAAGATACGAGGTATAAAAGTATTTTATATTTATCTGGATGAAGGTTAACCTAATGTCTATGATGGAAATAGATATCTAGTTGTATACTTAAAAATCATGGTTGTATATTTCATTAATTGTAATGAATAAGCATTTCTTTAATAAACAGAAAACTTTTTATTGTTCCTCTTTTTTTATCAATAGTAACTTAAATTCAAATTTATGCATTTATGTTACCTGTATTTCTTCAAAAATAATTGATTACTTCCATAGAATCTGTATACTATGTCAGGAGTTGAAGACCTAGCAGTGAATGGGTTTTCTATGGTTGCTGCCCTCGGACAGCTTTCAGCTTAGAAGGAAAGACAGCTGTGGACTAAATACAAAATAATGAGTGTACCAAAGAGAATGTGAGACCCAGGGTACTAGCCTAATTTGGGAGGTCAGAAAAAGAAGTACCAGTTAAGTGGGACAGCAAAAATGAGCTGAATATAACTAGATGAGGAATACTTGCTAGAGGAAATAGCATATGCAAAAGCCCTGAGGCAAGAAAATGCGCCCAGCATTGAAACAGATGCTTGCTGAGCGGGGAGAGTCCTGGGACAGTGGCTGTAGAGGTAAGTGGGGGCCAGAGAGATATTCAGTCAGTTGGTGAGAATATTGCAGCTGTGCTGATACTTATGACAATTTCAAATGATAAGCTATTTCAAATTTGCTTAGAGCTGCTGCAGTCTTCTATCACTGTCAACAACCTATTGATTGTTTTATTGTGGTTGTCCAGTATTGAAAAAAAATCCAGATTAACATGGACAAATGAGTTTTAATAGCTTGCCTAACAATTCTAGGAAACTTCATAATTAAATGGAGATGGCAGGAGATGCTTTATTCCAAGTTTGAAAAACAGCAATAAAAACTGAGTAGTGACAGCATATACTTCACAAGGCTTGTTTAGTAAGGATTGCATTGTGTCAGTTTCAGATATATGAGAAAATTACACATGTATGTACTTAAAAGACTTTTAAAATAATATTGTAATGAAATTTAAGTAGAAACCCTGAGTCACTACGTTCGAAAACCATAAAGATAGCCAAAGAATTATGGGTTGAACTCTCCTCCTAAGCCTGTCTGTCAGACTTGGGCAAGTCACAACTTTTGCTTAAATCATTTATAAAATGATTTCTGCTTTGCATTCCCACTGCACTTATCTCAGGGGCAGACTCTGTTGGTCACCTGCCTTGTTTAAAGAATACCCAGTTGCCTCCAGAAAGCATTGTGGCCTTGATTGGTCAAAGACTATCAAGCTAATTCTCACTTACCTAAGCCTTCCTTGCAATGCAAAATGGTCCAAGTAACACTGTTTTAGGCAATGAGTTATAGGGGAGAAACCTCTATAGAGTGCTTCTGAGGAAAATTTTCTTCTCTTATAGAAATAGAGAGACCCTGAAAAGAAACCCATTTTCTTCTAATTGCTATCATGTAAGGATACTTTCTTGGTGCTACTGCAACCATTAAGTAGTATGAGGAGAAAGGTAGTAAAAGTATAGCTTACCTTGCACTTCAGCATCATGGACAACCATTACCTCCATCTTATTATGTGAAAATAATAAAATGTCTCTATTATCTCAGTTACTGTTAGGTAATCTATTAATTGCAGCCAGAGTCACCTCAATTGATATAATGTGACCTGAAGATTTTCCAAATTGAATGGCTGAGTGATTAGCTAGTCTCAAAGGATTTCACTGTATTTTCCTTCTCTGGATCCATGTGGTAATGGATCTCTAGGTGCCAGTGATTTTTAATAAATAATTTCAGTCACTAAACTTATTTGGAAATAAGTGTGATAGAATAGAAATCATTTGAAACTTGGAGCCTGACAAACATAAAATCAAATCCAAATTCTACCACTTAGTAATTATATGACCTCGAACAATTATTTTACTCTTCTTTAGCCTCAGTTTCCTCATCTGAAAAATCTACACTAACAAAAGAGAAAGATGCAAATTGAACATACCATTGTGATGCTCACCAGCCAATCAGGAGTATGCAAATTAACCCAACAAAGATGGTGGTTTAAATTGCATACACAGGTGCCAAGCGGCTAGGGATAGGGCAGGATCCCAGCTGCTCCAGGCCTCTAGGCAGCATGGGAAGGTGAGAAGGCAACTCCAGGTCAAAGCAAAGGCAGAAAGGCAGCTTTGGATCAAAGGCAGTGCTAGCAACCAGGGGAAGGAAGGCCCATTCTTGTACAAATCTTCATGCATTGGGCCTCTAGTAGGGATAATAATAGAACCTATCTCAGAGGATTATTCAGCATGAAATCACTTAAGATATGAGATGCTTAGAACACTGCCTTATATATTAAAAATGCTTTAATGGGTTTACTACCCCTTTCCTCCTCTTCATCATCATCATTACCTCTTTTTCCATGATTCAGAGACCTATACTACAGTAATAAAGAGATCTATACCATGCCAAATATCATCTATCTCAAATAGTGCCATGGAAGTCTAGTGATTTCAGTGTTCTAATGTGATTGCACCTACTGATTTCTTACAGGTGCTTGTGCTAAGAGCTCACCAGCTGCTATGAGTTTGAAGGATGTCCTTCCTAACTTTAGACCACTCCCATGAGAATCTGGCCACCACTTATGTATCCGGTGCTTATGTACTAGGTTAGGTGCCAGTATGTATGCATGGTATACACTTTCATTATAACTGAACCCAAGAGGCTTGTAAATATTCTCTCTTTTCTTTTCTTTCCACTTTTTATTTATTTATTTATTTATTTATTTATTTATTTATTTTTAAATTAAATCTTTATTATTCAGATGATTACATTTGTTTCTCTTTTTTCCCCTCCATAGCTCCCCTCCACCCAACTCCTACCCTTCCCTCTGCCCTTACCTCCCTCCCATTGACCTCATCCATAGGTATATGATTTTTGTCCAGTCTCTCCCTGTATACCCCTCACCCCTTTCCCCCTGAGAATTATCAGTCCACACACCTTCTGTGTTCCTGATTCTATTATATTCACCAGTTTATTCTGTTGATCAAATTTTTAATTCATTTAATTTTTAGATTCACTTGTTTATAGATATGTATTTGTTTTATATATAGGTATTTGTTGTTCATAATTTTTTGTCTTTTACCTTGTTCTTCTTCCTCTTCTAAAAGAGTACCTTTCAGCATTTCATATAATACTGGTTTGGAGTTGATGAACTCCTTTAGCTTTTTCTTTTTCTTTTTTTCTTTTCTTAAAATATATTTTATTGATTTTTTTTACAGAGAGAAAGGGAGAAGGACAGAGAATTAGAAACATCTATGAGAGAGAGACATCAATCAGCTGCCTCCTGCATACCCCCTACTGGGGATGTGCCCGCAACCAAGATACATGCCCTTGACTGGAATCAAACCCGGGACCCTTTAGTTCGCAGGCCGATGCTCTATCCACTAGGCCAAACCAGTTTCGGCTCCTTTAGCTTTTTCTTATCTGTGAAGCTCTTTATCTGCCCTTCAATTCTGAATGATAGCTTTGCTGGATAGATTATTCTTGGTTGTAGGTTCTTGCTATTCATCACGTTGAATATTTCTTGCCACTCCCTTCTATCCTGCATCGTTTCTGTTGAGAAATCAGCTGACAGTCGTATGGGTGCTCCCTTGTAGGTAATGAACTGTTTTTCTCTTGCTGCTTTTAATATTCTCTCTTTGTCTTTTGCTCTTGGCATTTTAATTATGATGTGTCTTGGTGTGGTCCTCTTTGGATTCCTTTTAAATGGGGTTCTGTGTGCTTTCTGGACTTGTAAGTCTATTTCTTTTACCAGATGTGGGAAGTTTTCAGTCATTATTTCTTTAAATAGGTTTTCAGTATCTTGCTCTCTCTCTTCTTCCGGCACCCCCACAATTCTCATGTTGGTCCGCTTGAAGCTGTCCCAGAGGCTCCTTACATGTCTTCACATTTTTGGATTCCTTTCTCTTCTTGCTTTTCCAGCTGAGTGTTTTCTGCTTCTTTGTATTTCAAATTTTTGATTTGATTCTTGCCTTTCTCTAGTCTGCTCTTAGGACTCTGTATAATATTTTTTATTTCAGTTAGTGTATGTTTAATTTCTAGTTTGTCCTTTTTCATCTCTAGTTGGACCTTTTCCATCTCTAGTTGGATCTTTTGCATCTCTAGTTGGTCCTTTTTCATCTCCTCTTGGCTCTCGCTAACTTCATCCAACTTTTCTAGGATATTCTTGAAAAATCTTATAAGCTTGGTTTTGAACTCTATATCCAGTCGTTTGTTTTCCTCCATTTCTTTTGTTTGTGATCCCTTCCCTTGTCTCGGCATTTTCACTATGCTGGGAGAACTTCTGTGTTGGATTCGGCCTTATGATACCAGACTTGCAAAACTGCAGAAGCCTCTCTGTTGAGCTTGGGATGGGTGGAGTCTCAGGGCTTAAGGGACCACCTTGCCTTCCAGTCGGCCCCGACCACCACGGCCCCTGATTCTCATGTAACTGGGTAATCGCTGGAGTGGTCTTTGTGCATGTGAACAGTGCCTTTAGATGGCTGCCTTTCTGGCTCCCCTGCGCTCCAGGACCACACGAGTCTAGGTCCCCAGGGTTTCACCTGAAACTGGGGCTTAGTAGAGTCAGAAGTGATACAGTTGGGAGGGTCTGTCTCCTGCCCACTCGCGAAAGCCAGCAGCACAATCAGCAGTCTGTCCTCTGCGCCCAGTGTCGTGCGCGCCACCAGGCCTCTGATCTTTTGTGACTCCCCTAAATTTCCGTGCACCTCTCCCTTTTCACAGTCCAAACTCCCCCCGTATGAGTTCCAGCTGGATTTGGGGTTTAGTGTCATAGGATAAGGCGTTCAATGCCTTGAGAGTCTCCGTTTTCCTCCTGCCAGAGAAAGCCAGCCAGATACTCTGACATCCGCTCTCTCCACACGCGTGTCTCCATACTTCAGCTTTTTGCAGCTTCTCTGGGTCTCCATGAGCCTCTCTCTTTCCCTCTAGTTGTAGAATTTCCACTCAGCCAACCTTCCTGTGGTTCTGGATGATGTTCATTCTGTCTTTTATTTGTAGTTTTGAAATTGTTGTGCGAGGCAGCAGTGTAGGTGTTTACCTATGCCGCCATCTTGGATTCTCCTCTTCTCTCTTTTCTATAGTTTAGAAAAACAAAGCTCAAAGAAAGAGCTTGCTTCAGTCTCTACACACAGTAAGTACCAAACTGAGTATCAACCCGGCCTGATAAATAAGAAAGTTCATGATACTGCACTAGAAAAAAAGCACCATGCTTGATGGTAGTTAATGAATGATGGAAAGGGACAGCTCAGAGAGAGGATAATATGATCACTCAGGACCTATAGGTGATTCACTGGTTTATATGATTGCCACCACTTTAAAGGTGTGAATGGATAGAGGAAAGCAAAAGAGAATGGGACTTTCCATAGTCTCATTCATTGGGGTCCTTCATTTTGAGCAGATATGAATACTCGAAAGCCTTCTCTCAAGTTCATCTCTTTCCTTCCCTGTTTTATTCTTTATCTTCCTTCTCAAACCTCAAATCAGTAGCCAAGTAAAACACAGGAGAGTAAAGCTGTAGCCATTTCTGAATGCATATAGATTCTTTTGAGGTTGAAAATATTTATAGCTATTCCTTTTTAGATTTAAAAAATTGATTTTTAGAGAGAGAGGAAGAGAGAGGGAGAGAAAAATGTGAGAGTGAAACATTAATAGGCTGCTCCCTCCCTGCCTCACTTTACCAGACTTGCAAAACTGCAGAAGCCTCTCTGTTGAGCTTGGGATGGGTGGAGTCTCAGTGCTTAAGGGACAGAGAGGCTTCTGCAGTTTTGCAAGTCTGGATTGAGTTCAAAACTCAGAGAGGGATTCAACCCTTAATCTTTTGGTACATGGGATGAAGTCCAACAAACTGAGCCACACTGGCCAGGCTGTAGCTATGATTGACAAAGTATTGCAGAAGTCCTGATAGCCTCTAACTTATTTGATAAGTGTATTAATTAAAGTGATATAAATAGATTATTTTTGCAGATATATTTAAAGCAAATTGAATGGAAAGGAAATGAAGTTATGGATACGAATAAGATCAAGCATGATGTAGTTGTTTTCATACATTTTTTCCCATGTTTACATATGAAAGGTAAGTAGGCAATCAAAGGAGTAGTTAGGGAGTGCTAATTTTTAAGACCAATAAATAACCAAAGCAGAAAGTGCTTTTCCTGCGTGAGTGGTGATTTTTTAATAGATATCCCAGTGATCCACAGTCACTGAGTTGAGATGTAAAGGATAAGATTGGGTTCAGTTATACATTTTTGAAAGTGACCAATGAACAATGTGTCTTAGAAAGTTGAAGAGGATTCTTGAGTTGATAACTCTTGAGGTTATGGGGGTGGCACCAATATTCAAGTCCCCTAACTTGCCCAAATATATAAATCACACACCCTGCAGTGGCCAGAAGAGGGAGAGGCTGGCTCTGCATATCTAGGGTCTAGTTGATTCTCTACTCTTCCATCAAGTTATAGCCTTTAAAATTCAGTGATCTGGCAGATGTGAGGTGATATCTCATTGCAGCTTTAATTCACATCTTTCTGATGATTAGTGATGTTGACCATTTATTCATATGTTTATTGGCTCTGTATGTCCTCTTTGGAGAGGTGTCTATTAAGGCCGTTGGCCCATTTTTTATTTGGGTTGTTTGTTTTCTTGGTGTTGAGTTAATTTTTTCATATGTTTGTGATATTAACCCCCTTTTCAGATATACCATTGGCTATTATGTTCTGCCATATAGTGGGTTCCATTTTTATTTTATTGATGCTTTCTTTTGCTGTGCAGAAGTTTTTAGTTTGATGTAGTCCCATTTTTTTTATGTTCTTTCCCTTGTCCTAGAGAATGTATCAGCAAAAATATTTCTGTGAGAGATGTCTGAGACTTTACTAATTATGTACTCTTCTAAGATTTTTATGGTTTTGAGATTTATATTTAAGTCTTATATTCATTTTCAGTTTGCTCTTGTGAATGGTATAATTCTCTGATCTAGTTTTATTTGTTTGAATGTACCTATTCAGTTTTTCCATCACCATTTATTGAAGAAACTGTCTTGCCTCCTTTATCAAATATTAATTAAGTGTAATAGCTTGGGTTGATTTATAGGGTCACTGTTCTGTTCCATTGATCTATATGACAGTTCTTGTGTAAATACCAGGCTGTTTTGATTACAATAGCCTTGTATTATTGTTTGATATGTATTGTGACACCTTTAACTTTGTTCTTCTTTCTCAATATTGTTGAGGTTATTTTGGTTCAGTTTTTGATCCATATAAAATTTTGAAATATTTGTTCTAAATCTGTGAAATACACCACTGGTATATTAAAATGAATTGTGTTGAATATATAAACTTTTTTGGTAGTATGGTCATTTTAATTCTTCCAGTTCATGAAAATAGTATATGCTTCCATTCATTTGTATCTTCTTCTATTTCTTTCTTCAATATCCTATCATTTTCTGATTCTTTTACATTATTTATTAAATATATTCCTAGGTACCTTACTTTTTGTTGTTGTTACAATAGTATATGGGATGGTTTTCTTAGTTTCTTTTTCCAATAGTTCATAACTGTTGTATAAAAATGCCACCAATTTTTAGCATAAGAACAGGCCTATAAATCAATGGAACAGTACAGACAGCCCAGAAATTAACCCATACATATGTGTTCAATTAATATTTGACAAGGAGGAAAAGAAATGGAGTAAAGAGATTCTGTTCAATAAATGGTGCTAGAAAAAAATAGACAGGTACATGCAAAAAAATCAACAAACAAGTGCTGGTGAGGATGTGGATAAAACTTCTGGGGAGAATGCAGAATGTTGCAGCCACTATGAAAAAAGTGAGGAGTTTCTCCCAAAACTAAAATGACACCTTCTGACTCAGTGGTCCCATTTCTGGGAATATATCCTGAGAATCTTGACACATCAATTCAATAGAATATATGTGCCCTTATGTTCATAGCAGCATCCTATCTACTAAAAGAGTAATATGCAAAGTGACCATACCTCCACTATACCCACAAGCCATGCCCACCAGTCAATCAGGAGCAAGCATGCAAATTAACCCAACCAAGATGGCTGCAGCCATGGAGCAAGCAAAAGGCTTGGATTTCCCCGGTAATGGATTGGCTTTCTACACACTCTGGATGGCCCAGGCCTCTACTCAAGGCTACAAAGTTTCAATTATAAAAGATAAATAAAACCCAGGTACCAGGGCCTCTACTTGGGTCACTGGGGGCATGGACAGCCTGCAAACCAACACAGGCCTCTTGCCCAGGCTGCCCCATGCCATCCAGGACATCTTTCAGGTCAAACCAACTGGCACCCATCCATGCATCAGGCCTCTATCCTATCTAATAAAAGAGTAATATGCAAAATGACCATCACTCCAACACACAAGATTGCTGCCCCCATGTGGTTAAATATGGCTGCCCCCATGTTGACATAAGATGGCCACCACAAGATGGCCAGCAGAGGAAGGCAGTTGGGAGGGACCGTGCCTGCAGAGGAGGGCAGTTATGGGTGACCAGGCCTGCAGGGAAGGTAAGTTGGGGAGACCCAGGCCTGCAAGGGAGGGCAGTTGGGGGTGACCAGGTCCACAAGGTAGGGCAGTTAGGGACAAACAGGCTGGCAGGGGAGTGGTGAGGGGGTGATCAGACTGGCAGGCAGGTGAGCAGTTGGGCACCAGCAGTCCTGGATTGTGAGAGAGCGCAGTTGCACATTCCTCAAGGGGTCCTAGGTTGGAGAGGGTGCAGGCTGAGCTGAGGGACAGCCCCCCCGCATCACCATGCATGAAATTCATGCACCAGGCTTCTAGTTATTTATAAATAATATCAAGATCTGAAAACAGCGCAAGTAGATAAAAAAAGCTGTGGTACATTTACTCAATGGAATACTATGTGGCCATAAAAATAAGGAAGTATTACATTTGCAATAGATTGGATTGATCTGGAGAAATAAGCAAGTCAGAGAAAGACAAATACCATATAATCTCACTTGTAAATAGAATCTAGTGAACAAAGTGAACTGAAGTACAAAACAGAAACAGAGTCATAAATATATGCAACAGACTGACAGTTGCCAGACAGGAGAGGAAAGGGGGATAATGGATGAAAGGAGGTGAAGGGATTAGCCAAAGAACAAATATGCATAGCTAAAGGGGTGCAGGGGTTGGGTGGAGGTAGACAAAAGGAGAGGAAATGGGGACATCTGTAATAATATCAACAATAAAGTAAGTCTAGCCCTGGCCAGTGTGGATCACTGGCTGATAATTATCTCATGCACCAAAATGTTGCCAGATTGATTCCTGAATTTGCAGGCTCAAACCCCAGTACAGGGCATGCAGGAGACAGCCAATCAATATTTATCTCTCACATTGATGTTTCTCTCTCAAGAAAACCCCCAAAAATAAAAACATATTTTTAAGTGTCTATTTTGTCTGAAAAAAAATTCAGTTGATCTAACCAAAACCTCTCAATTTCCCTTCAAATATACTGACCAGTCCCACCCATTTCTGTCTCCACCTTCTTCACAATGTCATTTGTTAGCAATTTTTTTTTTACATGTTGCTGTGTAAATCAAACTCAATAGAGGAACCTGTTCTGTTTCTAAAATATATTTTTATTGGTTTCAGAGAGAAAGGGAGAGGGAGAGAGAGAGGTAGAAACATCAATGATGAAAGATAATCACTGACCGGCTGCCTCTTGCATGGCTCACACTGGGGACCAAGCCCACAATCCAGGCATGTGACCTCCTGGTTCATAGGTCAATGCTCAACCACGGAGCCACACTGGTTCTTAAAATGATGAATTTTTTTAACCTATTCACCCAAGTATTTACATATTTTATGCTGTCTTGATCCCTGAAGAATATAACATGATACTTCATAGTACAATCAAACATCTCTTCCTCCTCTTCCTTCTTTTCTTCCTCATTCTTCTTAGTGAAGACATCAGAGCACAGGGAAAATAAGAGTCTAGTTTAGAAAAGATAAACTCAGGGGTGAAATTTTCACACAAAAGTATAATATCCATACAGTCAGGTTCTGTATTCCTGGGCAGTATTTGAGCATGGATTCTAGAGGCAGACTTCCTGGACATTATTCCCACTTGCACAATTTATTTTAACAAAATTATTTAAGTTTTCTGTGATTTGGTATCTTTGTCTGGTGATAATAATATCAGGTAGTTTTTTGTCGCTTAAAATAATTAATCGAAATATTGTGTAATGAAAGTGTTAGTTCTTAATAGCATTAACTATATTTGTTATTATATTGACTCTATAGAGGCTGAAGGATAGGGCATTATCTTGGGATGTGCCTGAATTTTCATAATCTTGATGTCATCTTTTCTAATTCTTTATTGAAACAGAGGCAATGGAAGTTAAAATCATTCAAACATACTAATAACTAGACTTATTCTTTTATTAAGAAATGCCTTTAAAATATTTCAAAGTTATACACATTAACTTGTATTTCCTATGAGATTTTGCTTTTTGAAAGTATTAATAAGACCTTCAGAGATGTTTTCATTAAAAATAATTGATTGTTTTCAAAGTACTTCTAAGTAAATTTTTATTGTGGCATTTCTTTATGCATGATTAAGAAGCAAGAGTGAGTGAACTTCTTTCTAGATTCATCTTCTAATAATGGTTTATGGGGTATTCAATGCCACAGCTGTTACCACTCCCTGCTATAACACTAAATATACATCTTCACAAGTACATTCCCATGTATCTACTTTATTTGCAACTCTACCACTTGAAAATTATTAACAATTATAACATTGGTAGATAAATGGTCACAATGGAGACTTCTTTTATATCCTAAACAATGAAAATTTGAAAAGAATAATACAATTTTACTAGTGTTATTATAGATAGAGGTCTGGTGCATGAAATTCATGCACTGCAGGGTGTCCCTCAGCCCAGCCTGCACTTTCTCCAATCTGGGACCCCTCGGAGGATGTCTGACTGTAAGACCTAACCTAAGAGTCAGACAGGCCTCTCACAATGTTGTTGCTGCTATTGTTCCGTGGCATCTCTCATACTGTGGTTCACACTTGCCATGCTGGGGTTGTACCCCAGGCTCATGATGTTCAAAGCCTGGCTCTGGGGTTTCAGGCCTCCCATTGCTTGCTGCTGCAGAGGGACAGCGGGTCGTGGCCACTGGATTGCATGGCTCTCATATTCAGCAAGCTGGGCTAGAGCTGAAGGTCGGGCTGGCTGCTATTTCATGACAGCTATCAGCTGAGCATTTGATTTGAGGATATTGAGCACTTGCTGCTGCTGGGAGTACTGGGAGACTCCAGGGTCCACAGCAGGTCCTTCAGGGCACCTGGAGAGATGTTCTGAGATGGTTGCACCTTGGGTCTTCATAGACATCCCAGATCTGGGCATGGGTGATGTGTGCTGGGAGATGAGTGTCAGGTGCCACTGCTGCGACTGGGGAGGGAGGGCAGAATAACAGGCCCAGTGACCTGGTTGGGTCACATTCCGGCCCATGGGGGCCATCTGGCTCTCAGGGGTCACTGTGCCTCAGGACCATACTGTTGTTGGTGCTCACCCAGTACAGATGCTGCTGCTGCTGCTGCGCTTCACAAGCAATCTGCCAGGTATCTCCACTGCTGCAAGTAGGCCTGGGTAGGGAGGGGCAGTGGGGCTGGCACTTGATTAGTAGGCTTCCCAGTGCAAACTGTGGTGGAGGGCTGAGTTCTAGCCACGCTGGAGAAGCCAGCTAGTGACATGCTCACAGGTGAGGGTTGAGGCATAGTGGGGGGCTGTGGTGTCCAGGGTGTGCTAGGATGCAGTGTGGGGGGGCAGTGTGGTGCTGAATGAGGGGAAGGCAGACTTGGCTGAGCCACTGTGTGGGTGTTGATGGTGGTATCTGCTGGCGGTGCTGTGTCTTCTGCTGGAGCTTCTGCTTGATGTTGAGGTAATAGGGAATGCAGCATGTATTTTCTTGGCAGTGTTGGCATGTTAGAAACAAAGGGTGATGAACTGCTTGCATACTCTGTTACATCCATTGGTCTTGCACTGGCAGTCTTGCTGTGCTACACAACCCACCTCATCTTCTGGCAGGACGGCTGTGGGCAGTTGGTGTTGCAGCACTGGCAGGCATACCTCAAGGACTGGATACAGTGATGGATGGACTGGCACCACCCCTCCCAGAGGCTCCTGAACTGTGGCTCACTTGCCACCCCTGTGGGAGTAGAGGCAGTCCCAATTCCTCTGCTCCAGCTCCCTGCCTTCTCCACTCTGGCTCCAACAGCGGCGGTTACCGCCTCCTCCCCAACATCTCCCTTGGCGGCATCAGTGCTGTTTCCTGAGCAGCCAGCAGTAGAGCTCTCAGGACACCCTCCTGCCCAGACTCAGAAACAGGCTGTGTTGGAGCCAACTTTTATTGTACTTGCCGCAAGTGACAAAGCAAGCATTCCACCAAGCCGTTCATGTTTCTTGCCCCTCTGGACTGGAGGACTCTGGTGGGGCTGAGAGGACTAGGCACTACCATCTTGTGGCTAAGGGTGCCGTCATCTTTGTGATGGAATGATGATTAATTTGCATATTACCTTTTTATTAGATAGGATGGTTACAATTTTAAGAAATTATTGCTAATGAAATGATATACTTCTTAGAATACTTTTTTCTTGTTCAGATTGAATAGCAACATCATTTCCTTTGCCTGAGAAATAAATGGAATCACAGTATGCTAAGTTGCACTTATTTTTCATTAGCAATTAGCCACCATGTCTATGCAAAGATCCATTTATCTCATACATATTTTTTTTCCTTTTCAGATAAAACTTCCAAATGCTTACTTTTCACTGCATGTTGGTTAATTGGATAATTTAAACATCAAAGGAAAGTTTCATTTAATTTAACTCCTGAAGTCGTCTTTTGCTTTATTAACTCCCGATCAATAAACAAGCAATTTGGAAATGTAATCAGGAAATGCTTCCGATTGGCTGACAATGTATCAAAGCGAGGCTTCAAGGCAACAGCAGGCTGTACCTAGTAGTTTATTACCAGTAGCTGTTACTGACATTAGTCAAAACCATGAAAGATAAAATGGAATAAGAAATGTAATGCTGGAGAAGCCTTGGGCGCTGTGTTCTCTCCCTCCTTTTGAAAACGGCAAGCCTGTCTTTGATATGATAACAAACATAAACTGTTTAAAAACACCAAGTGGAGAAAAACTGAGACTCGCTTGTCATGCAGTTAATCCATTCCAGAGTGACACACAAACAGTGTAACACCCAGCAGATATATGTTATGAAAATACTTTGAATTGGATTTACATGTAGTGAGCAAATTGGAACTTTTGATTTTTACCAGATATGGTAATATGCATGTTCTCATATTAACAGATGTAATCCTATTTGAAAATAATAAGTTTTCAATAGGCTCTGCCACTGGAAGCTCTGTGAATAAGAAATTGTTTGGCTTTTCACTAGAGATGCGTGAAGAGAATTAGACCCTACACTTGCAAGGCAGCCTCTGTTTTTATCAGCTGGCTGCATGCTCTTCTGCCCTTGGTTACCACTTACAAGATTTCTGGGATTGATGCATTTTAGACTGTCCCCCACCCCCTTTATCTCTGGACTGTCCATTGCCGTAGGCAAATAGCAAAGTGCAGGGCACTGGACCGGGGTGTTTCTTTATACACATCCCTTCTTGCAGTCATTCTAAACAGTCTATGCATATCTTCCAGACAATTAAAACAGGAGAGAAGGGAACTATCCTTTATATTTGTTGGATAGACTCTCCCTTTAGATATTGAGCACAGATTCACAGAATTATTGTTCATTGCATTCAGAACATTATAAGCCACATTGATAGCAAAGTCAAATAGATGACACAACAGGGAGATAAAAAGAAGCAAGGAGGGATTCCATCTTATATTGCTTTTGGCGGCCTCTCTGCCTGGGAACACTGGGGATGCTGAGTCCAGTGACTTTTCATCAGTGTGTGAAGAGTTTCCCTCCTAGAGCAGTTAGGGACCTTTGTATTTCAAGATAAATAAAATACCATATTGCTCGAGGAAGCTTTGCTTTAGGGGCCTATATATCTAAATGAGTTGATGAGATCTGGCTGGTGGATAGCACCAGGGTGACTGATCATAATTTTCATCCACTATTTTTCTCCAGTGTCCAGCCACTTAGACAGTAATTTTCTCTGAATTACTAGCTGACCATCTGCCCAATCTGTCCTCTACATGTAAACACACGAAAGCATAATAGAAAGTCCATAATTTGCTGTATGGATATTTAAGACTTAGTTCACTATTGTGCTACATGATGTACATCTTGAAACATCTAGCTTGTTTTCTGTGTATAGGTAGGAATGTACTGTATAATGAAAAGTCTATGCATATGCAGAGTAACCAAGTTTTCTATTGTGACCGACTCCTAGAATGATAGAAAACAAACCTCTGAGTTATTTGGCTACTTGGTTTCGATAGCTGATTTTTACAGAAAGGAAGGAAGAAGGATAGAGAGTTAGGAACATTGATGAGAGAGAAACATTGATTAGCTGCCTCCTGCACACTTCTTACTGGGAATATGTCCCCAACCAAGGTACTTGCCCTTGACTGGAATCGAACCTGGGCCCCTCAGTCTGCAGGCCGACACTCTATCTACTGAGCCAAACCAGTTAGGGCTGATAGCTGCTTTTGAAATCAATTTAGATGAGCTGAATTTTTTTAACTCATCTGGCATAATACAAATATTAGGGAAAATTTGTTTAATTAATTGTTACAATTCAAGATTCCCATGAAGTTCAACTAAGCAATTCCAAAGTCTCTAGCTAAAGTAGTCTTACTGTCATTTTTTTCCCCAATGTACTTTTTAGGCTTTTAAAAATCACATTTTGAAAAATAAAGAAGATATTTTATTTGACACATATGTCATATAAAGTCACACATCTGTTAAGCATCTCTATATGATATTATTTGTATCCTCTAATTATAATGGTAGTTGTATTTTTTTAAAAACTGCTTCTGATTTACAAAGAGGGAATTTTTTAATCAGTATTCTTATGACTTCATCAAAATTTTAGATGTTTATTTGTTTAGAAGTAGTAAGAGTGAACTTTCTTCAGCTTTGCAGTGAAAGACTGAATAAGAAGTTCAAATTCAAAGAATAAATAACATTGTTAGAAGAAAGTATGTACCACCAATGATTAATACACTGAGAAACAGAGACACACCAACTTAATATTTAGCCCTCTCTTGTTTTCTATACTCACTGTGTATATAACTTAACTTCTTTTACTATCAATGAGTATATATGAAAGCTAAAAGAGTATTTTTTAAAAATATATTTTTATTGATCTAAGAGAGAAAGGCAGAAGGAGAGCAAGATAGAAACATCAATGATGAGAGAGAATCATTGATTGGCTGCCTCCTGCATGCCCTACACTGGGGATTGAGAACACAACCCAAGTATATGCCCTCGATCAGAATTGAACTTGGGATCCTTCAGTCTGCTGGCTGATGCTCTATCCACTGAGCCAAACAAGGTAGGACTAAAAAGTATTTTTAATAAATTTATGATTCATCTATTAGCATCTGAAGACCAAATAAAAGAAATCAGCACTTTAAAAGTTTTGGAAGATTTCTTTCTTTCTTTTTTTTTTTTTTTGAGATTGATCCAAAAAATCCATGTGAGGTTATTTATATCATCTGCAGCTTTGTACTCTTAAGACAAAATGTGGAAATATCAATGTTGAAACAAAACTTTAGAGGGGAACATTAGCAATTGTGAGTGAGAAGAATAGAGTGTCGATTCCAAGGGCAGGGCAGTGCCAGAGAGAGAAGAGGCACAAATGGTATCATTTATTAGTTCTAGAAGGTTAGCTGATGTTTTACAGCTTTTATCATGCTTAATAGATAGTGTAGTAATTTGTTGTCTGTGGTTTGTCTGAAATAAGTATGAGTTTTAAAACATTGACTATGAAGAGTACTATGTAATATTATTTTATAATATTCTCACTTGTGTATGTAAGAAATTTAAAAAATCACCAGAATATTGAAAAAGCATCAAATTATTCCATTTTGTTTCTTATAAAAATAAATATAATAACAGAATCTGTTCATTTTAGGGAGCAGAACTCTGGAAGGTGGTATCTTTGTAAAGCAAGATGTGTATTTACAGCACTAGTTCTGTGAATTATGATCTAAAGGCTGCATTTTACACTCTCATTAAAGTTCCAAGAATTTAGTAAATAAATATACAGGGAACGTGTGAAGATGGGACACAGATAGTACAAAACTTGACATTCTTAACATAGATAGTAACTGAATGTGCAAAATTTAAAAATATTGAAGGTCTGGATCTAAGGAAAGTGAAGAATGTAGGATGATGTCTACATGTCTGTTGGAACAATGTGTAGAAAATGGTGTCATTCACTTTGAATGAAGAAGATGGGAGAAGGATATGGGTTTGGGAGTGAAGAAATAAAAAATTACATTTTGGACATACTATTTTGAAACACCTAAAAGTCACTCAGGCCGAAACTGGTTTGACTCAGTGTATAGAGCCTGCAGACTGAAAAATCCCAGATTTGATTCCGGTCAAAGGCATGTAACTCGGTTGTGGGCACATCCCTAGTACGTGGCGTGCAGGAGGCAGCTGATTGATGTTTCTCTCTCATCGATGTTTCTAATTCTCTATCCCTATCCATTCCTCTCTGTAAAAAGTCAATAAAATATATTAAAATAAATAGATAAATAAATAAAAATAAAAGTCACTCAGGTTCAAATAGTGAAACCATGAGAATAGTGGCCCTGGCACAATGGCTCAGTTGTTTGGAGCATCATCCCAAACTGTAAATGTCAATATAAATATAGTGATTATCAGTAAGGAGTTGAAGTAGATCATCTAATGAGAAAGGACAGAGAAAAAATGCTTAGAATTACCAGGCCCCAAAGAACCCCATATTTAGAGGTTGATTGGAAAGCATCTTCCCCCCGCCCGCCCTCCACCATGAATGAGTCATGAGGAATAAAGCCACTAGAGAGTAAAGCTGCTAAATTCCAAAAAAGGAAACACGAAGATGTTGTTTTGTATGTTGAGTGATTCTTTTCTAGCTCAAGAAGAATGAAGACAGAAAGGTGTTCATTGGCTTTGGCAGTATGGAAGTCTTTGATATCCTTGACAAGAGTGATTTCAGTAGCATGCCAGGATGGGTATCACATTAGAGAGCATCGAATAGAGTCTCCAGAATGAGGAATTTAAATTGCACAGAAAATAATGAGAAGGTAGATGTTTTTTGTTTTTTTAATTATTATTGTTGTTGTTGTTTTTTAAGATAGAATATAGAATATAGAAAAGAATGTTTATATGTTGATGGGAATATCCCAGTGTAGGAAGATTGAAACTACAAGAAGACAATTACAGTAAAAGAGAAATAACTAAGAATGTTGGGGGAATGATGAGATTTAGGCTTGATATTGATGGGGGAAGCACTTGCTTCATACTTCACACTGATCATTGCTGTGGGGACTCTTTGCTTCATCATCACAGGAGAATGAAGTGAGATTTATGCAGGGATGCTGATGATGCCAACAGTTATTAGTAATGATGCTAACGTGTGTGCACATGCTGCAGTAATAATTGTATGTGAAGAAATCTTGACTTATCAAAAGTTAAAGCATATAAAAACAATTTCAAAGAAGTAAAATATAACTGTGTAAAGTACATAGTTTCAAATGTAAAGGGAACTTTTGTGTGGCTCTGAGTTAAATGTAGATTTTGGTTAATTCCAGCTTTTGCATTTGATGAATGACCTTTATTTTACCACCATTTTATTAAAATAGGACTTCTTATCACTTTCTCACCTTTAGCACTTACTATTACCATAAACCTGTGATTCTCAAATTGCAGCCTGGGATCCCTTCTTGAGATTCTTTCAGGGTTTCAAAGGCAAGGTCAAAACTATTTCTATAATAATACTGATTTTCTTTTTTTGGCCTTTTTCACAGTGCTGACATTTGCACTGATGGTGCCAAAGTACTGATGATGAGTAAAATTTGCTGGCACATGAACACAGATCAAGGTGGTGGCACCATATCATACCAATAATCACTATGTTCTTTACCATCTTGCACTCCTAATAAATCACACAAACAAAAGACATTTTCACTTAAGAAGACCTTTGATGAAGTGTCAACTATCATCAATTTAATTAAATCATTATTAAGTTAAATGATTAACTTAATAAAATTATACTTTACATACATGGCTTTTTAATATTATGTGTGATGAAATGGGAAATACACATAAAGCACTTTTGCTGCATACTGAAGTACCATGTGAATCTCAAACAACATGACTTGTGAGCTTAACTAGCTACCTTTTTATAGAACACTAGAGGTGCAGTGCACAAAATCTGTGAACGGGGGCAGGGGCTTGTCCCTCAGCCCAGCCTGCATCCTCTCCAATCTGGGACCCCTCAAGTGATGTCTGACTGCCCATTTAGGCCCAATCTCACAATCCAGGTCTGCTGGTTCCCAACTGCTTGCCTGCCTGCCTTCCTGATTGTCCCTAACAGCTTCTGCCTGCCAGCCTGATCACCCCCTAACCACTCCCCTGCCACCCTGATTGATGCTTAACTAATCACCTGCCAGCCTGTTTGCTCCTAACTGTCTTACCCTGTAGGCCTGGTCACCCCCAACTGCCCTCTTCTGTAATTGAAACTTTGTAGCCTTGAGTGGAGGCCTAGACCTGCCAAGGTGTGTGGAAAGCTTGGCTTCCTCCATCTCCAGGGAAACCCAAGTCTCCCTCCTGCTCGCTCCATGGCTGCATCCATCTTGGTTGGGGTTGATTTGCATATTTGTTCCTGATTGGCTTGTGGGAGTGGGTTGTGGGCATGGCTTGTGGGTGTAGTGGAGTGATCATTAATTTGCATATTATCCTTTTATTACATAGGCTTTTTACTTACAAGAACAACTGTAAGGCTTAATAGGGTTATTGATATGGATATTTGGCAAGTATTTTATCAAAATTACCCCAAAATGAAGATTTCACTGTAAGGAAAACATCTGACAGTATCTGTTGCCAATGATACATTTCAACTAAAAATTAGAATTTTGGAAAGTTTGCATTTACTGCTATAAACGAGTCTCCCAATATTTAATTTTTTTTTCTGAAGAAATTTGTGATCACCAATTGTCACTGAGGATGTGATTTTTTCAAATCTCTCATGCAAGGAAAAGTATCTGCATTTAGCAGTTGTATATAATTCAGTGAATCAACATTTTCAAAATGACCAGCATATGATGTCACAAAATTATATATGGGTAAAAGATCCAATTGAAATCCTATATAATCAAGAGGTAATATGCTAATTTGTCCATTATGGTGTCTGAGTCACGACCAGTCAATGGGTTGCGCATGCACTGGACGGAACAGGGACAGGAGTGGGGACTTCCTCCCCTAGAGGAGGCATGCCCAGGCCTGCTCAGCACTGAGGTGAAGCTGCCTGCCTGTGTTCCTGAAAAGGGACGTGACCCTGCCTGTTTGTGTCCTCTCCCACCCCGCCAGTGCAGAGCTGCTTTCGTGTCTTGGTGAACTATGCAACCAACCCAAGAAGGAAACCAAGAGGGGAGAGGCTGGGAACTGTAGATTCCCAGTGCTTTAGTCACTTGAAAACAGTCCCGCTTGGAATGCGAGGCAGCTGTACATTCAGCTGAGAAGTGAGGGGGCTGAACATCACCATTGCTGGGCTCCAGTTAGTCTGAGGCCTGAGCATCCACCATGAGAAGAAAAAATGAAGAGAGGAGCCTGGAGGAAGGTAGGACAATCAAAGAAAACATGTCTAGACTTTCCCCAGCCCTCTCCCTCTTCCTGCTGCCTATAAAAGCCCAGGTCCATCCACAGTTCTGTCTCCACCTTTTAGTCCCCTGTTCTCCAACCACAGAGGAAAGAAATAAGGAAGGAGTCTCTACTGCCTCCAGAAAATATCTATATACCTGATCAGCCAGTCGCCTCCCGTAGGACATTTTGTGAGGGCTTCAGGACTGTGAGGCGGGGTGGGCAGGGATGAGGGACCTCCTCTCCCCTATGCATGAATTTTCATGCACCGGGCCTCTAGTATAAAATAAACAAGTGGATTTCAATGTGGCAGAGTCTGAAAATTTCAGTGACATTTTGTTTTTCAGATGACGATGACATATTGCAACTAAAATCTAGTTTCTTTAAGAAACTATCACTTGTCTAGTTTTAGTGCAATATCAAAGGAGAATATTCACAATTATCTACTGAAAAGTCTAACAAAACACTTTATTCTCTTTCAGTTATGAAGCTGTGAAAAGCTGAATTTTCTTCATTTGATTCAAATAGTACAGTTTCAAATGCAACGGTTTTAATGCAGAAGCATTATGAGAATGTTTTTTATTTACCTAGCCATAAAAAAAGAATTACAAAAAATTCTCATTGAACTTAGCTATTCTCACTAATTTTTCAATGTAGTTTTTTCATAGAAAATGTTAATATTGTACATATGTAATAAAATTACTATTTTTAACTAAGCTCATAGTAAAATAAACCTGCTTTTATTAAGAAGTACCAATTACTAGTTACAAAACAGTCAAGAGGATATGAAATATTGCATTGAGAATATAGTCAATAATATTGTAATAATGGTATAGTACCAGATGGGTACTTAAATTACCGGGAGGGTCTCTTTATAAATTGTATAATTGTCTAAACACTGTGTTGTACACCTGAAACAGATAGAAAATAATACTGAGTGTCAACTATAATTGAAAAATAAAGTTAAAAAAATTAAAAATAAACACACATACAAATAAAAATATAAATACCAAAAAATAAAAAAGTACATGCTTTTAATTTCTTTTATGGTAAAATCTATTGAATATTACCCACATAAACAGAAGCTGTTTGGTGTCCTCAAAACTATTTTTTCTTATTAATATTTTAGAGAGAGGAAGAAGAAGAGAGATAGAGGGAGAGAAATATCTATTTGTTGTTCTTGCATGTGCCCTGACTGGGAACCAAACTTGACACTTTGGTATATTGTGATGGTGCTCTAACCAATTGAGCTACCCAGCCAGAGCTGGTTTCCTCAAAACTTTTTTTAAGAATCTAAAAGTTGAAGATATGTGGTCATAAGCAAAATATTTAAACAATATTTGTAGGTAGTGCATGAAATACGTTTTTCCATTTTTTATTTTTTAATGTTTGGTTTCTTATGCAAACACTATTTTCTGATTAATTGATTCAAATGCAAACTTTCCAGTTTTCAATATGATTACCTTCTAGACAATATGGCCACATTCTGTTGTATTTAATTGATAAGGAGATGGGTAAATGCTTTCCTTTTACTTTTATATTTTAACAATTAAAATATATGTATGTTAATTTGAAAGTTACAGTCTTTTGGAAGATCCATAATCTCTAAATTTCAAGGTTTGGCTAATTCTCCCCTGAGTTTGCAGTGGATAATGATAACGGTGATGAGGAAGGGTACAAAGATTTGGTTTCTACTCCCAACTCTGCTCTTAAATTTGATCAAATCTCTTAAACCCTTTGGCTTAAAATGCCTTATATTTATAACTAGGATGTGCATCTTCATTTTTTCTCAGTTCCTGTCAGATTTCATGTAACTCTGATAAATATACACATAGTGCAATTGAAAAAAAGTTATTCCAATAAAAGGGAATTGAGCAAAAAGTAATTTCAAGACAACTCAAGCTCTTAACCTTCATTTCTTGAATACCACAAAGAACATAGTAATAACTACTATGATCACCTTTTCCTATTGTATCTGCCTATCTCTACAGGCTCACACATCTGCACTCTATTCTCAGGATTTCACATCACAGAAGTTGAAGAGGAGATCTAGCATGGCAGGATCCTTCTCTAGTCTCTGTAGCCCCACCTCAGAGAAGCACTATTTACAGTTTGATATATCTTGCATCATATTCCACTTTATAGGTGCTCCATAATACTTTAATCATTTTACCATCCAAGGAAATATAGAAAGTGCCCAGATTTTGTATTAATATAAAATACCAGCATTTTAATTTTCAATTGCAATTGACATTCAATATTATATTAGTCTCAGGTATATGTGAAGTGGTTAGACACATAACTTACAAAGCTGTTCCCCTGTTAAGACTGGCACCAACCTGATACCATCCATAGTTATTACACTATTAGGGGTTCAATGCATGAAATTTGTGCACTGGGGAGGGGTCCCTTAGTCCAGCCTGCCCCCTCTCACAATTCAAATATTCAGATGGGACCTTAGGGGATGTCCTACTGATGGCTTAGGCCCGCTCCCTGTTGGGAGCCGATCTAAACTTCAATTTGGCCTCCCTTTGCAGGAGACCAGGCTGATCAAGGGAAGGCACCAGCCCCATCACCCTGCTGCTGCAGCCACTGCCAGTCACCACAGCCACCAAGGTATTTTCATTAATATGGACTCTAGTCCCTTCACCATGAAAATATGAGAACTTTCTTTAAGCATTTTTAAGATGTGTTTTTCATAGGATATGACAATTCTTTATTTTTTTTCTTATCCTCAGCTGAGGATATGTTTCCATTGATTTTCCCCCCTTCCTTCTGTTCACAGCCTCAGCCCCTGCCCAAGCCTAAAGCCTCTGCCCGTTGGCTGGCTGGGTGTGACCTGGGTGCTGAGGAGGCTCCCAAGACCCAGGTTTGTATGCAAATTAATCCCCATCTTTGTTGGATTAATATGCATACACACTCTGATTGGCTCTGGGTGTAGTGGTGGTACAGTCAATTTACATGTTTTCTATTATTAGGTAAGATTATTGACTATTATTCTCTAAGCTGTACTTTACTTCCCAGTGGATATCTTGTAACTGCCCATTTGTTCTTTTTAATTCTTACCCTTTTTGCCCTAGCTCCCCACTCCCACCCTCCAACCCCCACAATCGGGCAACCATCAGTTTGCTCTCTGTATTGATGAGCTTGTTTTTGTATTATTTTTTCCTTCATTTGTTTTCTCACATTCCACATATAAAGAAAATTATATGGTATTCGTCTGTCTCTGTTTAACCTGTCTCATTTATCTCAATATCCTTTAGGTCCATCCATGTTGTTGCAAATGGTAAGACTTCATTCCTTTTATGTCTAGGTAATATTTTATAGCATCTATGTACCACATTTTTGTCCATTCATCTTTGGAATGAAGCATTTAACCCATTAAAGTTAAAGTAATTATTGAAAGGTAGTTATTGCCATTTCATGAATTATTTTTTATTGTTTTGGTAATTCTCTGTTTCTTTCTTATTCTCTTGCTCTCTTCTCTTGTGTGTTGATGACTATCTAGTTTTGTGTTTGGATTCCTTTCTTTTTATTTCTTGCATATTTTTTGTAGATTTTTTTGTTTGTATTTCATATATACCAGGCTATATTCATAGTAGCCTATTTTAAGTTGATGGTAGCTTAAGTTTGAACACATTCTATAACTATATCACTAACATTTTACTCTCTACCTTTATGTTTTTGTAATTTTTTTAACTTCTTGTGTGTGTGTGTGTGTGTGTGTGTCTTAATTAACTGTTGTCATTTTACATTTTACTTTTGTCTTTTAACTTTTTTACTAATTTTAGTGTGGATTGATCCTTTGTTTTCTTTATGCACTTACCTGTGTTAGTGAGAATTTTTTCTATGCAATATATTCTTATGCATATATTTTCTTCTTATTCTTATAGAAGTCTCTGGAATATTCCTTGTAATATTGATTTGATGGTGATAAACTTCTTCAGCTTTTTCTTGTCTAAGAATTTTTTAACTCTCAATTAATTTTAAATGATAATTTTGCTGGGTAATCAATCTTATTTGTTTTTGCATTTCATCACTTTAGATATATTGTACCAATGCTTTCTGCCTAAAGTTCCAGGTGAAAAATTGACTGGCAGCTTGTGGCAGTTCACTTGTATGAAACCAACTGCTTTTTTTCTCTCGCTGAGTTTTTTTTTTTTTTTAATTAAATTGGCTGGGGTGACATTGGTTAACATGAACATATAGATTTCAGCTGTGCATTTCTATGTTACAAGATCTACGTATATATTGTACCAGGTGTCCACCACCCAAGTCAAATCTTCTCCTGTCACCTTATATTAGGACCCCCATCTGCCCCAACCCCTTTCCCTCTGGCAACACCACTGTTTGTGTTCACGAGTTTCAGGTTTATATCGCACATGTGAGTGAAATCATACAGTTCTTAGATTTTCCTGACTAACTGATTTCACTTAACATAATGTTCTCAAGGTCCATCCATATTGTTGCAAATGGTGCTATTTCATCCCTTCTTATGGCTGAATAGTATTCCATTGTGTATATGTGCCACATCTTCTTGAGCTAGTCCTCTCTTGCAGGACACTGGTTGTTTCCATGTTTTACCCACTGTGAATAATGCTGCTATGAACATAGAAGTGCAATATCCTTATGAATACCTGATTTAGAATTTTTTATACACAAAAATGAGATTGCTAAGTAGTGTGGTAGCTCTGTTCTTAACTTTTTGAGAAATCACCAGACTGTTTCCATAGTGTTTGTACCAGTCTATGCCCACCATCAGTAACATGGGTTCCCTTTTTCCCACAACCTCTCCAATACTTGCCATTGCTTGTCTTGTTGATAATGGCTACTTAACAGGTGTGAGGTTGTATCTCATTGTAGTTTCAATCTGTATTTCCCTGATTGCCAGTGAGGTTGAACATCTTTTCATGTATCTATTGGCTGTTCATATGTCTTCTTGGGAGAAGATATATTTACAGGTCCTCTGCTCACTTTTTTGATTGGGTTGTTGGTGTTAAGTTTTATGAGTTCTTTATTTACTTTGAAAATTAAACCTTTGTCAGAGGTACTGTTTGCAAATATCATCTCCCATCTAGTTGGCTGCCCCTTTGTTTTGTTGTCAGCTTGTTTTGCTATAGTCCCATCCATTTATTTTTAACTTTACTTCCATTACTTTTGGGTCAAGTTATAAAATGTTCTCTATAACCCAGGTCCATAAGTTTGATAGCTATATTTTCTTCTATATAACTTATTGTTTTGGGTCTTACATTTAGGTCTTTGATCAATTTTGAATTAATGTTTGTACTTGCATGTGGCTTTCCAGTTTTCTCAGCACCACTTATTGAAGAGACTATCTTTATTGCATTGTGCGTTTCTGGTTCCTATGTTGAAAATTGTCTGTCCATATACATGTGGTTTTATAGCTGGGATCTCTATTCTGTTCTGTTAATCTGTGTGTTTGTTTTTCTGTTGTTTTGAGTATTGTAGCTCTGCAGTATAACTTGAAGTCAGGTAGTGTGTTACCTCCAGGTTTGTTCTTTGTTTTTTCTCAGGATTGCTTTGAGTATTTGAGGTCTTTCGTGGTTCCATACAAATATGATTATTTCTCATTTGATTAAAAAAATGGCATTGGGATTTTATTGGGGATCACTAAATCTATATGTTGTTTTGGATAGAATGGCCATTTTAAGTATGTTGACCTTTCCAATCCAAGAACACAAGATAATTTCCCATTTTGTTGTATCTTTTTCAATCTCTTTTTAAAATGCTTTGTAATCTTCACTGTGTGAGTCTTTAATGTTCTTTGTTAAGTTTATTCCTAGCTATTATTATTTTTTGGTTATAATTGCAAAAGGAATTATTTTTATCATTTCTTTTTCTGAAGTTTGGTTGTTAGTATACAGGAAGGATTTTTGCACATTGATTTTGTATCCTACAAATTGACTGTATTTGTTTATTATTTCTAATAGTTTTTTGGTGTAGTTCTTAGGATTTTCTATATACAAAATCATGTCACCTCAAAAAGTGATAGTTTGATTTCTTTCTTCCCACTTTAGATGCCTTTGATTTCTTTCCCTTGCCTTATTGCTCTGTCTAGGATGTTCAGCAATAAGTTGAATAAGATTGGTGGGAGTGGACATCCTTATCTTGTTCCTGATTCTAGAGGAAAAGCTTTCTATTTTTCACCATTGGGTATGATATTAGCTGAGGGTTTATCACATACGGCTTTTATTATGTTGAGGTATTTTCTTTGTATCCCTATTTTATTGAATGTTTTAATCACAAATGGATGTTCTATTTTATCAAATGCTTTTTCTGCATCTATGGATATGATCATATATTTATCCTTTCTCTTGTTAATGTGGTATTTTATGTTGATTGATTTAAGTATGTTGAACCATCTTTGTGCCCCTGAAATGAATCCCATTTTATCATGATGTATTATCTTTTTGGTATGTTGTATTTAATTTGCTAGCATTTTGTTTAGGATTTTTGCATCTCTACTCATCAGAGATATTGGTCTGTAGTATTTTTTTGTTTTGTTTTGTTTTGTTTTTTTGTTTGTGTGTGTGTGTTATCTTTACCAAGTTTTGGTATCAAGGTTATATTGGTCTCATAGAATGTGTTAGGAAATAATGCCTCTTCTTCAATTTTTTGGAAGAGTTTGAGAAGAATAGATTTTAAATCTTCTTTGAATGTTTGGTAGAACTCACTGGTGAAGCCATCTGGTCCTGGACTTTAGCTTTTTGGGAAATTTTTGATGCTTGTTCAAATTTTCTCACTGCTGATTGGCCTACTTAGATTTTTCATCTCCTCATAATTAAATTTAGGAAGGTTATATATTTCTAGAAACTTATCCATTTGTTCTAGGTTATTGAATTTGGTGGCATATGGTCTTTCATAATATTCTAGTATGATCCTTTATATATCTGTGATGTCTTTAGTAACTTCTCTCTCATTTCTGATTTTGTTTATATGGTTTTTTTGACTTTTTTCTTAGTGAGTCTAGCCAGCATTTTGCCAATTTTATTAATTTTTTTAAAAAAAACAGCTCATTATTTTATTAATTTTTTTTTGCATTCTTGTTTTCTATTTCCCTTAATTTTGCTCTAATTATTTTTATTTTCTTTCTTCTGCTGACTTGGGGTTGCTTTTGATATTTTTCTAGTACTTTTAGATGTGATGTTAAGTAGTTTCTCTTGTTTCTTGAGATAGGCCGGTCATGATCTAAGCTTCTTTCTTATTACTGCTTTCACTGTGTCCCAGAGGTTTTTATATGTCCTATGTCATTCTCATTTGTTTCTATATCTTTTTATCTCATCTTTTATTTCTTCTTTGATCCCATCATTTTTAGTAGTATGTTGTTTAATCTTCATGTATTTGTGGATTTATTTACTTCCTTTTTGCAGTTGATTTCTCATTTCAAGGCAGCATGATCAGATAATATGCTTGGTATTCTTTCAATCTTCTTGAATCTGTTGATGCTAGCTCTGTAACCCAATATTATGGTCTATCCTTCAGAATGGTCTATGTTCCCAAGATCAGTTTGGCTCAGTGGATAGAGCGTCAGCCTGTGAACTGAAGGATCCCAGGTTTGATTCTGATTGGGGGCATGTACCTCGGTTGCAGACACATCCCCAGTGGGGGGTGTGGTGTGCAGGAGGCAGCTGATCAATGTTTGTCTCTCATCGATGTTTCTAGCTCTCTGTCCCTCTCCTTTCCTCTCTGTAAAAAAACTCACACACACACAAAAAAGAATGGTCCCTGTGTCCTGGAGAAGAATGTGTAATCTGATGTTCTAGGAGGAAATGTTCTGTAAACGTTTTAAGTTATGTCCATTTAGTCTAGTGTTGGTGATCTTACTTGTAGTGTTGTGATGTTATGTTCTTTTTTTCAAGTAGAATAACTCCCTTGAGTATTTCCTACAATGGAGCTTTTCCTGTAATGAAATCCCTTGGCCTCTTTCTGTCTGGGTTTTTATTTCTCTTTTATATTTAAAGAATACTTTTGCTGGTTATATTATTCATGTCTGGTAATTTCTCTTTTTCAGATATCAAAATATTTGGTCCCACTCTCTTCTAGCTTGTAGAGTTTCTGCTGAGAAGTCAGATACAATTTTGATGGGTTTTCCTTTGTAGGTCACTTTCTTATTTTCCCTGTCTGCTTTGAGAATTTTCTTTTTCTCATTTATTTTTTAATAGTTTCAATACCAAGTGCCTTGGAGAAGGCCTATTTGAATTGAGGTAACTAGGTTTGCTTCTTGGATTTGAGGATCTCATTCTTTCCATAGATTTGGGAAGTTGTCGTGCACTATTTGTTTCAATAGACCCTCCATTTCATACTCTTTCTCTTTCTCTTCCACAATCCCTATGATTCTGATGTTATTTCTTTTTATGAAATCAAAGAAGTGTGGTAGAGCTCTTTCACTTTTCTTTATTCTCAGGTCTCTCTCTTCTTTCCTCTGTATCATTTATTGATTCCTATCTTTGATATCACTAGTTCTCTTCTCTAACTGGTTGGTTCTGTTTCCTATACTCAGCAGTTCACTATTACTCACCTTAATCGCATGCTTCATTTCTAAGATTTCTGATTGATTCTTTTTGTAAAGTTGCTATTTCCTGGGATAAATGCCACCATTTCTCTGATGGTATGTCTTGGTGTAATCCAATTTGGGTTTATCTCATTTGGGACTCTGTGCTTCCTGGACTTGCCTGTATATTTCCTTCACCTAGGGAAGTTTTTGCTCATAATTTCTTCCAATATATTTTCAATCCCTTGCTCTTTTTCCTCTCCTTCTGGTACCCCCCTGATGAAAATGTTCTTATGCTTAATGTTGTCTCAGAAGTGCCTATACTATACTCATTTTTTAAATTCTTTTTTTTTATTTTTGCTGTTCTATTTGGGTATTTTGTGCTACTTTGTCCTCCAAATCACTGATTTGTTCCTCTGCATGATCTAATCTGATGTTTATTCCCTCTATTGCAATCTTTATTTCAATTACTGTATTCTTCATTTCTGACTGAGTCTTTTTTTTATGGTTTCTAAGTCCTTTTAATATTTCTTCTCTTTGTTGAAGTTCTCACTGAGTTTATCTAACCTTCTCCTGAGCACATTAAGCATCTTTATAAGCAGTATTTTGAGCTCTGCACCTGGTAGATTGTTATTTCCATTTTGTTCAGTTCTTGGGCTGGTGTTTTGTCCTATTCTTTCATTTGTGACCCTAGAGGCTCAGTGCATATATTCATTCACAGGTTGGGGTCTCTCAGTCTGGACTGAACCCTCTCATAATTTGGGACTCCTTGCGGGATGTTGGACTGCTGGTTTCAGCCCAATCCCCGCAGGCCATCCAACATCCCTTAAGAGATATAGCAGTATGAAAAGCAGCAGGCAGCCGGAGAAGAGCCTGAGCCAGTCTCAGTGCTTAGCACTACTAATTGCTCACCACTTGCTCCTTACTACTCACCACTCTCATTCCTTACTGCATGCCACTCACTCCTTTGCTCCTTAGTGCTGCTACAGATGTAAAAGAGGCTCCTGCCACCACTGTTGCACTTGCCAGCTATGAGCCCAGTTTCTGGCTGAGAGGTGCTCCCACTGTGGGAGCTCACTGACCACCAGGGGGAAGATCCTGCATTGAGAGTTTGTCTCCTGGTGGTCAATACACATCATAGCAACTGGTGATTTCTGGTCATTCCATCATAAATATCACTTAGGCTTTTATATGTATACTAGTGGCCTGGTGCATGAAATTCATGCATGGGGGCATGGGGTGATCCTCAAACCAGCCTGCACATTCTCCAATCTGGGACCCCTAGAAGGATGTTCTACTGCCGGTTTACAGGGATTGGGCCTAAACTGGCAGTCAGATATCCTCCTCACAATCTGGAACTGCTGGCTCCAGCCACTCACCTACCTGCCTGCCTGATTGCACTTAACCTCTCTACCTGCTGGCCTGTTCACCCCCAACTGTCCCCTGCTGCCAGTCTGCTTGCACCAAAATGCCCCTCCTGCCAGCCTGATCTCTCCCAACTGCCTTCTCGTGCCAGCCTGATCACCCCAAGTGCCCCCCCTGCTGTCCTGCTCACTCCAAATTGCCCCCCCACACTGTCCTGATCATCTCCAACTGACTCCCCTGCTATTCTGCTTACCCCCAAAAGCTTTACTCCTTACCAGCCTGATCACTCACAACTGCCATCCCATCCTGGCCTTATCACCCTCCAGTGACCCAAGCTCCCAGCCCCTCTTTTTTTTTTTTTTTTAGCATCTCCTTAAGCAGAGCCCATGGCTAGCTGGAAGCAAATATATGAGATTTATTTATCTTCTATAATTGAAACTTTGCAGCCTTGAGTGGAGGCCAGGGCTGGATAGGGTGGGCAGGAAGCTTGGCTTCCTCCATCACTGGGGCAACCCAAGCCTGCTGCTTGCTCCAGCTCCATGACCACAACCATATTGGTATGGTTAATTTGCATACTCACTCCTGATTGGCTGATGGGCATGGCTTGTGGGTATAGTGGAGGTATGGTCTATTTGCATGTTTCTCTTTTATTAGTATAGATATATATATATATATTTCTTGGTCTTCTAATTTTGGCTGCCTCCTGTTGTTTGTTCTCATGTATTAGATATTTCCGCTACTTTTCCCAGTCCTTGTAGAGTAGCTTATGTAGGAGATTTCCTGTGAGACCAGTGGTACAGTCTCCCTTGCATCCTGAACAGGGTGACTCAGGGATATCCTTGTGTGGTGTGTGTGTGCTCTCTTCTTGTAGTTGAGGCTAGATTGCTGTTGAAATCTCATTGGTGAGACTGACCTTCAGGCTGACTGGTTTTGATGGCTGGCCATATGTATAGTAGACATGCTGTTCTTTGGGCACTGACCTTCCAGAAGAAGATTTACTTTCACAAATCCTAGTGCCTACTAATTCCATCTTTGGATATGTTGATTATGACACTAATTGGGTAGTACCCTGGTGTGTTCTGAGTTGGTCAACTGTTATGTTGGTTTGGGAGCTTCTTGGGAGGGGCTCCAGAGCAGGCCACATTTAGTCACTGCCTTGTCTGGCCCAAAGCCACCTGGTAGGCACTACAAAGTGATATAAGATTGTTAGCTGCCTGTGCTGGTCTTGGAGGCACTTGGGAGTGGGTGTGCTATGAGCAGAGGTTGGCTGTCACTAGTATGAGATTTGCAACCACTTAGCAAGAGGTACAGGACATGCTAAGGCCAACTGCTGCTTTGTGTGATGTTTGTGGACCTTTGAGAGATTTTAGGAAAGTTCACAGCCTGGACCCTTGTGTGGATTAGACTCTGAAAGAAGTTCAGTCCAGTTAAAGTACCAGAAAATCATCAGGGTGAGGTGAGAGTGGTGTTGCCTGGTTAAAGAGACTCAGACTTGATGTCTGCCTATACCTGCAGGCTGGATGGGGATGGGGTAGGGACTCAACAAAGGAACAATGGTGCTTTAAGACACCTTTGTACCTGAGAGAGGTGAGCCTATAAGCCTTAGTCCTGAAGGCAGACAATTTAGTTCCACCACATATGTCCTGGTATTTCTTGAGCAGTTGTCCCTTTGTTGGATCTTAGGGTAAGTGTTTTTGAATGAGTGAGACTGTGCTTGGGTACTTTAAGAGGAGACCTGTGTCTCTGGCAGCACTCAGTCTCACTCAGACTGAGTTACTGCTGATTTCCCAGCAAGCTGTTGTTGGAAATTCTCTGCCCAACACTGGAGTTCTGGTATGGTGAGCCCATTGTGGGGCTGGACTCTCTTACTCCTAAGGGAAAACCCATGATATTCCTCCAAATTCTCAACCACCACATCTGGGTATGGGAACAGCTCATTCCATGTCTTTTACGTGTCTCAATGTGGCTTCTTCTATACATTGTTATAGTAGTTCTAATAAGCTAGTCTTCTGGTGGTTTTCAAGGGCTGTTCTTCTATAATTTAGTTGTAATTTTGATATGGTCATGGGAAGAGGCAAGCAAGCACTTACCTACATTGCCATTGTCACTAGGCATCATAAAATAGCCTTTAAATTAAATCTTTAATCACATAACAATAAATATTTTTTGCAATTATATACTATCTAATAAAAGAGTAACATGCAACTTAACCACTACTCTGCTATAACCATAAGCCACTCCCACCAGCCAATAGGAGCGAGTATGCAAAATAACCCAACCAAGATGGCTGCAGCCATGGAGCAAGCAAGAGGTTTGGGTTTCTTCTGCAATGGAGGAAGCCAAGCTGTCTGCACACCCTGGTCAGCCCAGGCCTCCACTCAAGGCTACAAAGTTTTAATTATAGAAGATAAATAAATCCCAACAAAAAGGGCAGCAGCCATGGAGCTGAAGAGAGCAGGAGGCTTGAGTTGCCCCTGGTGATGGAGGAAGCCAGCTTCCACAGCCCTGGCATGCCTTGGATACAAAGTTTAAATTATAGAAGATAAATAAATCCAAACAAAAATGGCTGTGGCCATGGAGTAAGCAGGAGAGTTGGCTCCGCTCAATACTACAAAAGTTCAATTATAGAAGATAAATAAATCCCAGATACCAGGGTCCCCCCTTGGGTCTCCAGGGGGTGTGGCTGGCCTGCAAATCACCACAGGCCCCTATCCCAGGCCCCCACGGCCCAAGGGAACCCCAACTCTGATCCGGGACACCCTTCAGGGCAAACCAGCTGGTCCTCACCCATGCACTAGGCCTCTATCCTCCTATCTAATAAAAGAGTAATATGCAAATTGACCATCACTCCAACACACAAGATGGCTTCTGCCCTGTGGGCAAAGATGGCTGCCACCATGTGGACACAAGATGGCTGCCACAAGATGGCCAGCAGGGGAGTGTTGTTGGGAGGGACCAGGCTAGAAGGGAGGGCAGTTGTGGGTGATCAGACCAGCAGGGGAGGGCATTGGGAGGGACCAGGCCTGCAAGGGAGGGAAGTTAGGGGTGATCAAGCCTGCAGGGAGGGCAGTTATGGGTGACAAGGCCAGCAGAGGAGGGAAGTTGGGGGTGACTGGGCCTGCAGGGGAGGGCAGTTAGGGGCAAACAGTGGAAGGGGAGCAGTTAGGCATCAATCAGGATGGCAGGGGAATGGTTAGGGAGTGATTAGGATGGCAGGCAGAAGTAGTTAGAGGAAATCTGGAAGGCAGGCAGGCAAGCAGTTGGGAGCCAGCAGTCCTGTATTGTGAGAGGGATGTCCGACTGCCCATTTAGGCCCCATCCTGGTAGGATCGGACCTAAACAGGCAGTCGGACATCCCTTGAGGGTCTCAGATTGGAGAGGGTGTAGGCTGGGCTGAGGGACACTCTCCCTCCAGGCATGAATTTTATGTACCAGGCCTCTAGTATTTAGAATAAATTCTTGAAGTAGGATTGTTTTTTAAATGGTGGAGAACACACATTCCTCCCACCAACCAATAGAGCAATGCCTAATTCCCAAAACCTTTAATATCGGGTCAGATCAAACTTAAGTTTTTTTTTGTCAAACTGATAGATTTTTTAAAATGTCATTTCAGCACTATACTTGATTTTTTAAATCTTTATGTTTTATTAATTACAAAGCATGCTTTTTATATGTTTACCATATTGCCCATTTGAATTTTTTTAATATTGGTAAATTACCTGTTCATGATCACCATTAGGTTTGTTAGTCTTTTACTAAATGATTTATAGAAATTATTTTCCTTACCCTCGGATTTACAAATATCTTCAGAGGCTTTTATTCCTCATTTTACTTATTTAAAATGTTTTAGTCTATGAAGATATTCCTTATTTTTTATGTAGTCTAATCTGTTCATATATTATCTACAGCTTCTTTGGTATATCATGCTTAAATGCACCAAACTTATTTTTTTAATCACCAAGCTTATTTTAAACCTTTAATAATTTAATTTTTATGCTCAAATTTTTGAACCAACTAGAATTCATTTTGAGTAAGGAGTGAAATAAAGCTCCCATTTCATTTTTTCCCAAATGGCTAGCCAGTTGTCCCAGTACCCTTTATTTAATAATACATCTTTTCCATAATGTTTTGAAAGGTCAACTCTATCATATTTTTCATTTGTATTTTTTTTCTCTATCTCCGACTTTTCAGAATAGGGAGTTATAGGTGAAAGATAAGAAAGTGAGGAATGAAAAAAACAAAAGCAAAAAAACAAAAACAAACTCACAGTGATTAAAGTAGATAAGGGAGAAAACAATAATGTTTACAGTATACTAAAAAGTGAGCATAATATTTCTCTACTTCCTCATGATTACAAGAGAACATTCTGTCTTTGTTGGCTAGGCCATACAAAATCAGAGCCATCATTTTCCCATTCATGACCCTTGAACTCTTTTACTGCAAATTGCGTAGGATAAAGAAATGAGCATCTGTCATTATTTTTCTTGGTTTGTTAGTAATTTTTGGCATTGGGAGAATAATGTGCCTTTAACAGATCATAGATTATAGATAAACAATACATCCCGCAGTACTCTGTTACTAGTGTATACAATATCTCACCACCACTCATATTCTGAGTATTTTTATTCCTGTTTTCATGAAAAGGATCTATTTTCAATTCAAGGAGGAAAGAATAAATTTTCTGCAGTGGGTGTGATGAAAAATAAAAGTAGAGGAAGATGCAAAGACATTACCCATTTCCAAATAAATATAGACAAATTTTGACTTTCCTTGAGAAAAGTTTCAGATTCAGAAGCAAATGAGAGTCTTAGAGTAAGGACTGCTGCTTCTGGGGTCCCCTGGTTCCGACTGTCCTAAGCTCTGCACAGTCAGTTTCTCACTGGAGCTGAAATGACTGGAAACCCAAGGAGCTTAAGCTGACTGCATTCTTGGCAGAAGCATCCTTTTCTTACGGCACTAGCAAGTCTTTTCCATGAGTATATTGTTGGCAGCATTTGTAGAAAAGGGAGAAATGGAGTGGGAGAAAAAATAATAAGACAAAGGAAACTCAATACCTACGAGTATAACGACTTTGTTTTTTTTGCTCACATTTGATATACCTGTTTATAGGACCTTGGGGAATGGCTAGTGCAGGGGCAAAGGGCCTATTATTCTTTGTGTGGGAACTCTCAAGTAGTAGATATTTGGAGTCACAAATATTTGAAAAATGAATTAATGAACCAACCAATGAATAGTTACTATAAAAATAATCCCTTTCAAGACTTAAGTATTTCATCTCATTTGGGCTGAATATGAAAATGTCTCCAAGTTAGCACAAAGTGCAAGAAAAAATAGTTTTTGAAATTTAAAAATTAGAAATTGCTAAAGAATAATTGGTTACTTTAAAATAATTATTTTTTTATCATGTTTTCAATCTCCACTACTGGAGTTTAGTCATTTTCTAATATCACTGTCACTGAAAGCAAATTTTCTAGTAACATAGAACAGAAAGCTCACAGGTGGAGCCTAACTCATAAGTTCTGGGTGAAATTCAGGGCAAATAGGACTTGCACATATTAGGAATCCAGAGTCAATATTGTTTGATAGAATCAGGAAGAAACTTACGAAGGGGGGGAATGGGCTAACATCCATTCATAATTTTTGTCTTAGAATTCCTGATGAATTAATATCTAAATTAATTCTCATAAAGGAGGGAAGTAAATGGTGAGGTAATCACCCCAGTTTAAGTAATTCGAGAAAGTTCCCTGATAGACAGCTACACTACTTTATTGATTCTGTCACAATGTGAAGAGATAAAATTCAAGATTCCTTTCCCACAGAAGAAAATACAACTTAAACAGCTCTTGAAAATGCATTATCCTGGCATAACTGTAAGATTTTATGCAATTTGAAGTTATTTACTATTAAAACACTAAAGAAAATATTCTTTTTTTAAATATATTTTATTGATTTTTTACAGAGAAGAAGGGAGAGGGATAGTGAGTCAGAAACATCGATGAGAGACATCGATCAGCCGCCTCCTGCACGCCCCCTATTGGGAATGTGCCCGCAACCAGGAAACATGCCCTTGACCGGAATCGAACCTGGGACCTTTCAGTCCGCAGGCCGACACTCTATCCACTGAGCCAAACCGGTTTCGGCAAAACACTAAAGAAAATATTCTTAATATTTATCAAAATATTTATAACAGAATGAGAACTTAATAGCATGTTTCTGAATTTTTAACTGTTTCTAAAACACTGAGATAAATAATCACTATACTAATTGACATATAGGACAAACTGTAATGTTAAAGTATTTGAACAAATGCCACCAAAAGAGGGTGAGCATTGACTTCAATCAGCTAAATACTGCATTGTGTCAGGAATGGATGGTCTAGGCATAATTAGTGAGAATTATATAAATTTGTGTGAATTACTGTAGATTACTTCCAGCACAAATGGTAAATAGAGGAACAGAGGCAATATAGCTCAGAAAGCATGTTGGTACATTTTTCCCAGCACAATGGTTTGATGCAATAATGAGTGAATTTTGATACTACAAATAAAATGTCTTAGTGATTTGTAAAGATTTTAAGAGAAAAAGCTGAAAAACTATATATGTGATCGCTTTTAATGAGCATAGTTGTTGGCTTAATGGCTTCAAGAATTTTCACCACCTAGCTCTCTACCACTTTAAGTACTGACAAAGGTACAATGTAGGTAATGAGGCTTTAAGCCTTCTTCCCTGTACTAAAACAATGGAATCACATAGAAGCCCACACCCTGAATCATAGTTAAATGCAAATAGTCTCTCTTCAAAGCAAATGTAATGGACACAGACAATAATGTTGTATAGGCCAAAAGATGGGAAGACTAGGGTAGGTGGAGGTGGACAAAAGGAGGGAATGAGGGAAGTATGCAATAATTTCAACATTAAATTTTTTTAATAATAAAAAAGCAAATATCCTCTAAGAGACATATTTCCTGGAAAAGAAAGCACAAGCTCAACATTTTGAGTGCAAAGACCTGACTGACTATGATGCTTGGTACAAATGCTAAGAGAGATTTAATTATGCCAATTTTTATTAGGATTATTTCGTTTTGTTTATGCTATTAGTGTTCTGGTTATAAAGTATATTAATTAATATTTGTCCTCATTCTAGTTTTCCCACAATCCTCTTCACCTTGAAGGCAAGATTTTGTAGATCCTAAGGTTTTACAGAACACACGACATCTAAATTTCCACTTGAAATAGTTGTTCATTGTTTCTTCCCTTTAAATTAAATCCATTGGGATGACATGGTTGATACAATTCTATGCAATTCTATGATCCATCATCTGTATACTGCATTGTGAGCCCACGATCCACCCCAAATCAAATATTTTTCAGTCATGATATATTTGACTCTTTACACTTTGGTACTTCCCCACACCACTTCCCTCTACTAATACCATATTGTTCTATGTGTCTAGGAGTTTTTGTTTCTTTTTCTTGTTTGTTCATTTGTTGTTTTCAGTTTTATACTTCACAAATAAGTGACAATCGAAGTGTCCCTCAATAGATGATTGGCTGAGAAAATATGGTACATATATAAAATGAAATCTACTCAGCCATACAAAAAGATTAAATGCTGGCATTTGTGACTAGATGATTGGAACTCGAGAATATCATGCTAAGTGAAATCAGTCAGACAGAAAAAGTCAAGAATCTTATGATTTCATGTATATGTTCATTGTCTTCTAAAGTGAATTAATTTCAGGGCTGTCCACATTTGGGCTGTGAAACTTCCCGCACCAGACAGTAGAGCTTTATTTTTCTTCATAATAGGCCCTCTGGTTGCCAGGGTGCAGGAGCAGAGCTGTGTTTCTAGGGGATGGGGGCACAATTTGTTAACATGCCCAGAGTTGCAGTATAAGGTTCAGAGCAGCCTTGGTTATGATAGTTGTTTAAAAGTTTGGGGTATCTCAGAAATTAATTCTCCCACATTTTTTTATTTTTTGGGGGAATTAAGTAAATACAAATAGAGAGAATAAATCTACATGCTAAGCAGATTCTGCCGCTGGGGATAAGAACCTATCCCCAAAATGCAGAATCTTAGCAGGCACTGTGTGCTCCTGCACTATCCAGTAACCCTCACGATAAAAATGTTGCATTACCTCCATCATGATATTCCACTCACTTTTCCTTATCATTTCTGCTCCAATAATGTAACCAAGGATGATGGACAATTTCACATGTGTAATATACTGACAAACATCCTCTGGTAAAATGCAAAACTCAGTTTACATCTAGTATATTGTCACAGAAGTATATTGCACACTGGTCACAGAATTTTAATTTTGGAGATATAACAAAAAATGATTTTTTAAAAGGCAATTAACAAAACTAAAGATGGCTCTCTTTAATCTCCATCAGAGATGTTGAACTAAGCCAAGATGATATGTGTTTTGTAGAGGTGGCCATCCTCTATAAAACACTTCTATGATAAGGTTGATGTCTGCTCCCACATATACATGTACTAGAAGAATTAGCATAGACAGTATTGGTTGACTTTCTTTTTATGCCCATTCTTGCCCTGCTAAGTTTTCACATCTTTTATAGAGTTGCTAGAATCGCCATCAACATACCCTCTTAAACTCTAGGTCATTTACAGAGAATCAGCATAAGATAATTCATTGTTTATAAATAATAGCAAAGTTGTTTCTTAATTTTCTTTTCCTACTGCTCTTCTGAGCCGTGTCTGCAGCTTTGATAGAAATAATTTAAAATATACTGAGGATGTCTGTAAGTTTAAAAGATAATATAAAAAGGGTTATTGAATCAGCGTATTAGCTGTTAGCCTTTCTGTTTGCTTATCATACAATGAGAGCTGCTATTTGCGTTTTATCCTACAAAGGACAGGCCCACTTGCTATCTCCAAACAGTTAAAAGAATTAGATGAGAAATTATTCCAAATGAACTACTACACAGTTTGATTAGCCTCGCTGAGGAATATAGTTTCCGAGAAAAGAGTCATCAACAAGCTGAGGTAAAATGTATTCTTGCTAAGTAATAAATTGAAGCTCTAAATGCTGCAGGCAGCAGCATATATATGTATATGTATGTTAACTTATTAGCAATACAACAAGTAATTTAATTGGCTGACTATTAGAGATGGGTTATTCTAAAGCTGTTCCATTTAACATCCAAACATGGTAAAGAGGTTCTGTTTAATAGGTCACAAATGATATATAAAGGAAAACAGATTTTTACTGGACTGATCACAATATTGCTTGTTATGATCTTTACACTTCAAAAAGTTATTTTCAGATATAGTGTCACTTTATTCTTATCACAGACATGTAGAACAATGCATATTCAAATGTATTTTTTACATAAAAAATAGACCTAATGAAAGCAAGTATTTTATAATAAAATAAGAGTAACATAAGAACTTACCTATATATATTTACATATATATATATATATGTGTGTGTGTATAGTGTTTGTCACTATGTATAAAATGTATTTGAAATAAAAAGCATAAAACAAATTTTTTTCTACTTTGTAATGGAGTAAAAGTAACCCAGATGAGAAATTTTTAAAAAATCACACACAAGGACAACAATCCAAGGTTTCAAGCAAACTGAATGTATTTCCAAATTCTAGGGTAGTCTAGTACCAAATGTTTAGTTTCCATCCAAATTGTTGGTTACTTGTTGAGGTATATATGGTGTGTGTGTGTGTGTGTGTGTGTGTGTGTGTGTGTGTAAAAATCTGGAGATTCTTTTTTGCAAATACGCCAAGAAAAACATTTTGAAATGAAGTGGAAAATAAAGGTGTTCACATGCTTTTGCATTTTATCTATGAGACCATAAAGAGGTTTTCAAACTGATGTTTCCACAGTGCTATGAGAGGTTAAAACATGTTTTGAGCCAGTCTGTGGCTATTTTATTTCCAATTTCAAACTATTATCTTATAATCCTTTAAAAATGTGAGAGTAGCTATATTATGATTTGTTTTTTATTGAGTTTTCATAAGGAATGATAATTTAAAACAGAAAGGGAGATAATGTGAATAGGTAAAACATCCTCATTGGATAGTGGACATGTCCATAGACCTGGCTCTATGAATACCACTCAAATGCAGAGCAACTTCCCAGTCCTGTCTTTTGATAGTATGTGGACAAAGGAAAGGTAAGCTAATACACTAGAAGCAGGTATCATTTGATAGTATAAATGATTGACACCATGGATTGCTAAGTATCATGGATGCTTGTCTCAGTCTTTTATTTATTAAAAATAAATAAGTAAAGTTAGCAAAACAATATAACAACAGATGTGCAGGTCCATATTTAAAATCAGTCTTCCTTCTTCCCTTGTCTTTCCTCTTTCCTTTTCTCTGCCTGACTCCAAGCACACCTTTCCAGCTCATTACTGCAAATCATTTGAATTCCAACACACAGTGTCACCTGCTCTGTAATCTGATTACTTTATGGAGGAATTAGTATGTATATTTAATGTAGAAGGGTTTTAATCTTGATGAAAATAATCCTAAGGAACTGTGATAGGGCTGCTCATATGTCTGGCAGATATGCCAGTACATGCTAATAAATGACAGCTGATTTATGTATCTGGATTCTTTTATTTATAAAAATAGCAAGTGGACTGATTTTTGATATTAATAATACAAGTGAATCCACTTTGATTAGACTTCTGTGGAGAGCTGTGCATATCCGGCATTACAATTAAATCTTGTGATGTGGAATGGGAATGACATGCTAATGAAGCAAGCCAGTGAGCCTGAACCAAGAGTGTCCAACATCATTATAGGATATCTTAGATGAAGAGTAATTATAAGAGGAACACTAAAATGTCATTAAAAATCTTCACTAAGAGATTTAACCTACTATTTTGTACTATGCTGGATTTTTTTTTTAATAACATAACTGAACACAAAGTTCCCTTTCAGAATTTACAAAAAAAAAAAAAAGGTTTTTAAATAGGTCTGGATTTAACAAAAGATACAATCTAGTATCCTAATTTAATTTGCTGCATCAAAATTCAATGGTGGTAGTAATTGAAATCTCTTTTTAATAATTTTAGATGAATTAGCAATTAGGGCTTGATCCGATTTCCATGAAATTTATTAAAACTGAGGGTTAAAGCTCTTGAAAATTTTTAATTCTTTTCACTCCATTAGCACATACATCCAGTTTTAAATGACTGTCAGAGTGGTACATTCCTTGTTTATTTATGAGAATTTGTTTCAAGGAAATTCAAAAGAGGCAAAGTAATGCATATTCATAAGGTGTAGCTTATAATATATGATTCAAGGAAGCTCTCAAAGCTTAAAATCTCTTCCTTCTTTTTAGGGAAAAAACAACAACACTATTCTAACTTTCACAACCTCATTTGCTTTGGAGCAATCCTGACTCAGGCGCTCCCCACAGGTGAGTTGATTGTATCCCTGGCCTTTGTGTGAAGAAGTCTCCTTCATGACAAGTTGCGATTGGGCACTGTTAGAATACAGCCTGGGGAAAGATGGAAAAGTGCCGATTCTCAAGTACATGATATGCGAACTCTGAGTTCAACCTCCTAGAACCAGGAGCCTAAATAGAAGAAAATGCAACCCAAATGGTAGTGCCTAACATATTGCCTTGGTGCTAGCATGAAAACATAGTGCTTCTCAATGGCAAAAACAAGTAAATTACGCACATGCTGTGAGGCCAAGAGAAATATGCCAAGGATTTGTTCTCTTTCTTTGGGGTCTTTGTGAAGAAATGCAATTACACTTAACAAAAAACACCATAGAACTGGTTGGCATCACTCTGAGACACAAATGTGTTTCTGTTCAAATACGTAGCATTTTCCGAATGTTTGTATGTATTATGTGTAATTTGTTCAGTGTATCATTCTGGAAAACACACACACACACACACACACACACACACACACACAGGTCCTGGCTGGGTAATTATGAAAAGGGTAAATAGTATTTTCTGACTGTGAGCTCTCATTTCTAAAATTGTAGCAGAAAACTCTTATAATTTACCTTTTTGAGAAAATATTACCAAGACAGGCTTTGCCTATTTGCCATCATCAATTTGATTTTTACAAATGATATATGCTTGTGGTTTATTGAAACAAACCTCCTGATGAAACTTATGTGGAAAATGGATGTCATTCAAGGAGACTGGTGGTTTTATTCAGGAAATAATACCAACTCTCTAACATCCTTACTAGAAAACCCTGAGGTTTTTTTCTTTTAGTTCAATTTTATTCAATAAGTCTTCATTCTTTATCTGCACAAGTTAGTGTAGAACCATGGTTGGCAAACTGTGGCTTATAAGCCACATGCGGCTCTTTGGCCTCTTGAGTGTGGCTCTTCCACAAAACACCACGGCCTAGGTGAGTCTATTTTGAAGAAGTGGTGTTAGAAGAAGTTTAAGTTTAAAAAATTTGGCTCTCAAAAGAAATTTCAATTGTTGTACTGTTGATATTTGGCTCTGTTGACTAATGAGTTTGCCGACCACTGGTGTAGAAGATGAGCATGTGGTGATTCTTCACTTTAGAATTTTAAGGGCCAAGAGTGGTATGCCCTGGTGCTATGGGAACATCAGTAGTAGACCTTTGAATAATAAGGCATTCTGGAGGGTAAAGGCTGTGTTAGAGGTGGCCAACATAGATGGTGTCAGAGCAAGTTGAAAGGGGTGCTGCAAGCACAGGAAAAAAATATGACCAATGATTCATGGCCCTGAATGTGCATGGTGTGTATTGCAGAGATATTGGGGATGGCAACTGGCAGGGATGGTTACTAAAAAAGTAAGTACTCTATGACCTTACTATCACACAGGGCAACAGATAAAGGAAAAAGTAGTGGTAAGTGGAAATCTCAGAGGGGCTTGTATGTATCATGTTAAGCAAATCAAACTTTATTGTAAAGTTGATGAGCAGCCACTGAAGTTTTAAGCCCCAGAAAAGTATGTGGTCAACCATACCTTTTAGGTCAATCACTCACTTCCCTGCCTCCACCTTTGCTTGAAGAGTTATGCCTCTTGAATGCCCTTTCTCAGATTCAACAGATTCAGTTTCTGACTCCAATGGAAGTTCAGCAGTGTTTCTATCAATAACACTGAAAAGGCATTTTGAGGAGTATTATGCTATCACATGTTCTTATGATGGCAGTTCTGTTCATCCTACAACATTGTTCTAGCTTTTTTTAATACTTACCCTTCACAACTGTTCTAAGCACTTTAATTTTCTAAAAAGCAAGACAAACCTAAACAAAATAGTGAATTTGGACCCAGATGAAGCCTTGTTCCTAAAGCCAATTTTACAGATGAGCTGTGGCTTCATACCTTTCCTGTACACAAACATTACTACCCAAAAACTGCTCCAGGAGGAAGGAACACAAGAAATTTTGCATAGAAATGGCTATAAAGTTCCAGAGAATTGCTTGAGGGCCATCATCTTATTTTTGTGAGACTACCTCCTGAACATTGGCCATTTTGGGAATTTGAGTAGGAAGGCAGACAGGAGTGAACAGAAAACAAAAACAAAAACAAAAAAGAAGAGAATAAAGTCAACACTGAGAAAGATAGAAGTCAAAAGAGCAATATCTTCAACCAATTGCTGTCTTGCCAGTGGTCTTCAAAAGTCATTTTTGAGATCAGTAAATGCTCAAGCTTTTTACTATAAAACATTTTCTACCTGCCGCCAATTTGCATTTTATTCATGTTTAACAAGATCAGAAACATAAGAAAATCTATTGCATTTAATCTAAAAAAGAAACTGGTCCTAGAGTGACCTCTTGAGTACAATTAGAACCTTTTTCTATATATCAAGAGAGAGAGAGAGAGAGGAAGGGGGAGGGATAGAGAGTTAGAAAACATCAGTGAGAGAGAAACATTGGTCAGCTACTCCTGCACGCAACCCACTGGAGGTCGAGCCTGTAACCAAGGTATATGCCCTCAACTAGAATCGAGCCTGGGACCTTTCAGTCCACAGCCTGATATGCTATCCACTGAGCTAAACCAGTCAGGGCTCAAACCTTTTTCTGACATGGGAAGGCTTTCTTCAATTTTGTTTAATTTTTTCACCTGGCTTGCTTGTCTGAAGGTGCCAAGGTAAAAGGGAGAAAGAAAGAGAGAGAATCTTTATTGGCTGCCTCCTAAATACCCCCTACTGGGGATAAAACCCATAATCTGGGCATGGGCCCTTGACGGGAATCAGTCCATAGACTGATGAGCTATCCACTGAGCAAAACCAGCTAGGGCTCAATAACTTTCTTGATAGTTGGGGAGAGAGGTGGAATGGAAAAAAAGTAGGGATAGGTTTGAGAATATCATCAAACTACTAAAAATCAAAAACAGAAGGAAGAAGAAAAGGAATTTTAAAATGTTCAAGAAGAGACCATTATAAATGACAAAAGAGCCAGAGTAAGTTGAAGCATAAAGTAGGTAGAAAGAGCCCTTCACCATTAACTCTAGATAACAATCTTTCCCCATCACCCACCTTATACATTCTTCTGCCTCATGCTGAATCAAAACATATTTATTTCTTGAGAATGTTAACTAAGAAGTTGTAGTCAGAGAATAATTGATATGGGGACTGTAAGATCCAAGATCCAAGAGAGAAATTTTAAGTTTAAGAGATACACTTGGTATCCTGACCGGGTTGGCTCAGTGGATAGAGTGTCAGCCTGCAGACTGAAGATCCCAGGTTTGATTCCAGTCAAGGGCATGTACCTTGGTTGTGGGCTTGGTTGTGGGTTATGTACCAATAGGGGGTGTGCAGGAGGCAGCTGATCAATGTTTCTCTCATTGATGTTTCTAGCTCTCTATCCCTCCCTCTTCCTCTCTGTATAAATCAATAAAATATATTTTTTAAAAACATATACACTGAGTGGCCAGATTATTATGATCTCTGAACACATAATAATATGGCCATTCAGTGTATATCCTATATAATAAAAGGCTAATATGTAAATTGAACCTTAGACCAGGAGTTTGACTAACAGGCAAGCCAGCGAACTGCCCATGTCCCATCCCCTGACCTGACCTGGCTAGCTGGACCCCACCCATGCATGAATTCATGCACCAGGCCTCATACACACACACACACACACACACACACACACACACAATCACACACACACACACAGACACACACACACATACATACATACACTGAGTGGCCAGATTATTATGCGTTCAAAGATCATAATAATCTGACCACTCAGTGTATTTGGAACTATATAAAAAATTAAAAAATTTACTTCAAATATGTGTGTGTGTATACACACACACACACACACACACACACACATACACACATACACACACACTAGTGGTATGGTGCAGAAAATTCATGCACATTAAAAGGGGATTAATTAGAGGAAATATTTTAATATTGCTATTTGCCCTTTCTCTATAATAGAAGTGTCAGAGATTAAAGAAAATTAGTAAAATGTATATAAAAATGTTCCTCCTGTCAGAGTCTGGGGTGCACCGCAGGATCCAGAGTCAAGTCCCTGCCTACATGCGGCTCCTCAAAATCATGTGAGACCCAGACTCAGCCGGCCCCACCCTTGTCAAGCCCCATTGATGGGGAATGCAGCCTTAGGTAACCTGGCCTGACACTGGTTGGAGGGCACAGCCTCAGGTCCCCCAACAAGCCTTGTGGGGCAGAGTCATGGCCTGAGGTTTCCTGACCAGGCCCAGTGCCATGTAGCCTCAGGTCCTTGCTGATTGCTCCTTAAGGCTCATTACAAGAATTCAGCCTCCACTATGGGTACAGCCAACTTGTGTTAGGAAACCTCACCTCCACTGTGGGCATCATCATCTTTGTGATATTGTGACAGTCAATTTGCATATTCCCTCTTTATTAGATAGGATAGGAAAGAAAAAAAAAACAACCCTGGCTGGGTGACTCAGTTAGTGGGACCATCATCCCATACACCAAAAGGTTATGGATTCATTTCCCAGTCAGGACACATACCTAGGTTACAGGCTCAATCCCTAGTCAAGGTGTGTATAGGAGGCAACTAATAGAGGTTTCTATCTCATATTGATGTCTCTTTCTCTGCATTCCTCTCTCTAACCATGTTTTTTTAAAATATATTTTATTGATTTTCACAGAGAAGAAGGGAGAAGGATAGAGAGCTAGAAACATCATGAGAGAGAAACATCGATCAGCTGCCTCCTGCACGCCCCCTACTAGGGATGTGCCCACAACCAAGGTACTTGCCCTTGACCAGAATAGAACCTGGGACCCTTCAGTCCGCAGGCCAACGCTCTATCCACTGAGCCAAACCGGTTTCGGCATAAACCTATTTTTTAAAAATGCATATAATAAATGTGGCATTATAGGAGAAAGATATTTTTAAAATTATTGCTCTTTTTCATGATGAATTGCCATTTTCTATTCATTTACTAAGTGTAAAATATGGATTTATAATTTCAGGAATGATCATTTTGTCAATAATGAAAGCAATTAAGATTTCACATGAAACTAATAAGATTAATAAGAAATTCAACATAAATTCACCCATAGGGAAAGAGAAGCCAAGTAGACATAGCATATGTACAGTATCTGACCCTTTCTTGTTGACCTAAATAAACTAAGTGTTTAATCTAAAAAAAAAAGGAAGAAAGAAAAAGTCCTAAACTGACTTTCTTTTACTATAATAGAAATTGCATTTTTATTTGAAGAGAATGACATCAAACTGAAGCAACATTGCATCTTCAGATATCAACTAACAAGAAATACAAATTAATCACATTTTTCCCAGCACTGGTAGGACACTTCCAAATGGTATTCCCTCAAAAAGATATTTTTAAAAAATCCTTTTTTCATAGACATATATTGAGTACTCATTATGTGTCAAATACAATAATAGAAACTAAAGAGGATGATGAAATCTTCAGAGGGAAGGTGGAAAGATCGGGGGTGGGAGAGAGAGAAATTAATCAGGGAATTTATATGCATATATGCATAGCCTATGGACACAGACAATAGTGTGGTAAAGGCTTTGGAGGAAAGGGTATAGGGTATAAATGGGAAAACACACACACACACACACATACACACACACACACAAAACAAAGAGGACATCTGAAATACTTTCAACAATAAAGATACATTTTATAAAACAAATATTGTGTCACAAAATATGCTATTTATTCATACACTGTTTACTCTGCACACACAGGAAAAAATTACATTTCTTAGGCTTCCACACAGTTCTATCTGGCCATGGGACTGAACTTTGGCCAATACAATTTTGGCAGCAGTGATGTAACCAGCTTCAAGCCCTGACCCTTCAAATCCTCTCAGCTTTCACTTCTTTCTTGGGGTCCACATATTTCAAAGAACTACAGAATGGAGGAGGCTTATTCCATTGTCATCAGATTGTGAGGTAAAAGTGACATTTGTTGTGTTAAGTCACTGAGATTTGTGAGTTTATTTACTATTACTGAAGAACCCTTCCTAATCTTGTGATCTAGAGAACAAAAACATAACAATGAAAATTTGTAATATAATATGGGAATGTGGAGATAAAGGCTACATATGGATAGAAAAACAGAGAGTACATATTTCCTGTAGACTCAGTCAGGGATCGAATCAAAAGGTGAAAGTTCACACTACACTTGAATTATGGTAGGAGTTTGCAAGATAGAGCAAAACAAAATGAGAGATTGAAGGAAATGATTTGTTGCTGAAATATCTTTCATCATCAAGGAATAATGATGTTTTCAAATTCAAAGGCAACTAAGACAGGAAAGTAAATATGAAAGTGGTTTAAAAGCTACATTCAATGTTGTGGTGAAGCAATACTGGATTACCATTTAGCTTACTTAACTGGAAATTGATTTGGCCAGATAATCATTATAATGATTATAATACTGTGTAATCATTTATAATTCACTTTTATTATAAATGAATTCATAAAAAAATGAAAGCACCTAGCAGGTTATTTAGAAAATTTTAAACTCACTTCAAAATAGAATGTATTGATTAGTAAGAGATCCTTAGTACCTAATATCTAACAGGTACTATGTTCAGATGCAGGCTAATTCCTAATACTTGGACAGGGTTCAAGGTTAATGTAGTAATGCCACAATCTATAGTTGCCAGGGGCAGCTAGATCCATCTATATTGAATGCCTTAATGTGAATGTATAACATCTCTCCTGAGATGAAACAAAAACTAGCAGCAGAAAATCTTTTACTATTCAGAGAAAGTGATGTGTTCTGCACTGGCCTCTCCTTCTGAGAAGGTGTGAGATGAAGGCTTTGCTGTGAATTGTCAAATCTGCTTTTCTAGAAAGGGTGTTTGAATTATAATAGAAAGAAGAACCTGTGAGTTTAGGGAAAATAAAAAAAAACATGTTAAGAACAAATGAATAATGTGTCAAGGGTCATACCACAGGAGGACAAATGATAACCATCCTTAAAAGTGCAAAATATGAGGTACTGAGTCAGAGGGAGTTAAAGACTGGAATGGAAAGATTCAGAGCATTGTGAGATCTTGGAGGAGTTTGAACTGTGGATGGCATATTATAGCTCTATAAATTCAAGGTGGAAACAAATGGTGGGTATACAGGTTTGAGGCATCAATCATCAGTAAGGTGGACAGTTCTGAGTGTTGGAGATGAAGGCAGTAGCTTCTTCCTGAATGGGTGGACAAGGCAGAAATATTATCCCAGGTAAAACATTTAAAATTACTACATAAACCTCAAAGATAAATTTGTGGTTATGACTTTGAATTGAGGATTTTCAACATAATGACCAACCTGTGCACTATGGATATTCTTACTTGAACAGAAGTGTCAGATATTTCCTAAGAAAAAAAAAAAGATGAGCTCAGGAAAAGTTTTCTCTTATAATATAGCAATATGGCCTCAGCAACTTAATGCATAACAAATATAAAATTAAGGATATGATTAGAAGGGTGTGTTTGTCATCATGACTTCATAGATTTCTATTTTATACTGACCTTCCTTTTTATTTCTCTGCATTACTAAGACCTTACTAACTGATATTTCTGATATGTTTGCCAGATTCCTTTAGGTTTCTTAAATATCAAGCATACAAAATACACCTTTAGTTTGGAAATTAGGGAAAGAGGAAATTAGTGAAGGCTGATGATATTTACCAGCTTTATAAATAAATTAGAGGCCCGGTGCACAAAATCTGTGCATGGGGCAAGGGGGTGTCCTTCAGCCCAATCTGTTCCCTCTCCAATCTGGGACCCCTAGAGGAATGCCCAACTGCCTTCTGCTTGCATGACCATTGAAACTTTGTTGCCTTAAGCGGAGGGCTGGACCAGCCAGGGTTTGCGAAAAGCTGGGCTTCATTCATTGCCAGGGGCAACCCAAGCTTCCTTCCTGCTCTCTCTGTGACTGTAGCCATCTTGGTTGGGTTCATTTGCATACTCACTCTGATTGGCTGGTGGACATGGCTGGTGGGTATGGTTTGTTTGGTATAACGGAGACATGGTCAATTTGCATATTACTATTTTATTAGATAGAATTAAAATACATTATTTTCTTTTAGCAGTACACATAGTTACTCAGGTTTACTTGATCAGTCTATTGTGATAAAAAACATATGTGACCAGTTCTGGGAGACAGAAATTGTCTAACCAATAATACTTTTTTTTTTCAATTTCTTAATATTGGTCCTTTATTACCTACATCATAGCAGAATTCCTTGAAACTTATTAAAAGTCTTGTAAAAAGTGTACTTAAGTCCTAGCCCAGTGGTTGGCAAACTGCAGCTTGCGACGAGATCCGCAGTTTGCTCCTCTGTTGACTAATGAGTTTGCCGACCACTGCCCTAGGCAGTTTGGCTCAGTGGATAAAGCATCAGCCTGTGGACTAAAGGATCCTGGGGTCAATTCCAGTCAAAGACACATACCTCAATTGTAGGCTCGGTCGCTGGCCCTGATCAAGGGCCCTGTGGGAGGCAACCAATCAATGTGTCTCTCTCACATCCATGTTTCTCTCTGTCTCTCCCTCTCCCTTCCACTCCCCTTGAAAATCAATAGAAAAATATCCTTGGCTGAGGACTAACAATAAAAAAAGTACTTAAAAACAGTTTTAAATAAGTATAGCTATCATTTTGACTATGTTTGCATTAATTGAATACTATGACGAGAAGCGTATTTTTCCTGTGTTATTCTATACTAGAGGCCTGGTGCACAAATTTTGCTCACAGATAGGGCCCCTAGGCCTGTGATCAGGACCAATCAGGTTCCCCAGGTCCCCGAGTCCCTGACTCCTCCTTCACTTGCCACCCATGTGCTATCACTATGCCTTTCCCCAGCCTCCCTGCTTCCCCGCCTCCTTCTTCCCTCACTCCCTCAGTACCCTGCCACCACAGCTGGTCACCCATCATATTCCATGCCATCCCCTGGTGGTAAGTGCATGTCATAGTGAGCAATCGATCTCCCATTCTCCCAATCAAACTCCTGAGGGGGCACTTTTCATGTTAGCCTTTTATATATATCGATGGCATGTGCGTGTATGCATAATCCATGGATACAGAAAATATGGCAGCCATATCTAAGTCTCCATCCTGGCTCACACTGTTTTCTCCATCTGCTATGGCTCTGGTGATTCCCTAATGTCCACTCCATCCAATTTGCAGCCCCACCTATTCTGTGTGCAGTAGCTTTTCCATATGAATGGCCTGTCCTGGCTTAGACGTTAGACTTTGCTAAAATCTCAAAAAAGCATCAGCTGGTGTCAGCATGCCCCACATCTATCAATAAAAAGTCCAAGACCAGCATTAGCACCAGACTTCCTGTCTTCATAGCTGGGCCTTAACACTGTAAAACCCAATACCAATAGAAGGCATCTGCAGATCTTTCTGTAACTCCTGCCAAGTGGCCCCAGGTAATGGCTGACTTTGCACCTTCCTGGAGACTCTATATCCAGTGCATCTAATGGACAACTTCAGACTATAGCAGATTATAACTCTACCCATCCACAAGTGACACATTCAAGGGGCAGACTCAGTGAGAACCAAAGCCCCACTGAAGCAAGTCCTGCTCCATGTTTTCTGCACAGCAGCTCTCATTGTAGTCACAGCTGGTTCTCACTGCCAATTGGCCTGGAAGTCAACTCCTCCTAGTGATGCCAACAGCAATCAAGGCTCAACTACAGAACTGTGCACACAGCCCACAATGGGGGACACCTAAAGTGCCCATATCAGGTGACTGAGGAGGCTAAGCCACTGGGCCCTACAGGACACCTACTACACAAGGCCACTCTACCATCTCCAGGAGACATAGCAGCTCTACCTAATACATAGAAACAAACACAGGGAATCAGCCAAAATGGGGAGACAAAGAAGCATGTCACAAATAAAAGAAATGCAAGAAAGCAAACTACTGGATACAGAGCTCGAAACCATGATTATAAGGTTACTCAGGGATCTTTATGAGATCTAAAAAGGATTTAGTGAGACTTCTAAGGACCTTAGTGAGAATGTGAAAGACATGAAAAAGGATCAGTCAGATAGTAAGCACACACTAACTAAAATAAAGAATAATTTACAGAGATTCAACAATAGAGAATTCTGAGAATCAAGTCAATGATTTGAAATATGAGGAAGCAAAAATTATCTGATCAGAAGAGCAAAAAGAAAAATGAATAAAAAATATGAAGATAATATAAGCAGCATCTGGGATAACTTAAGCATACCAATTCCCATTATGGGGGTGACACAAGGAGAAGAGAGAGGGAAATATATTGAAAATCTATTTGAAGAAATAATGATGGATAACTTACCCTACTTGGTGAAAGAAATAGACTTATGATTCCAGAAAGCACAGAGAACCCCAAACAAGAGGAGCCAAAAGAGGCCCACACCAACACACAGCATAATTAAAAAGCCAAGAGTTAAAGACAAAAATAGAATCTTAAAAGCAGCAAAAGAAAAGCAGTTAGTTATCTACAAGGGAGTACTCATACAACAGAAACTTTGCAGGCCAGTAGGGAATGGTAAGAAATATTCAAAGTGATGAATAGCAAGGACCTACAACCAAGATTAATTTGTGCAGCAAAGCTATCATTTAGACTTGATGGTCAGATAAAAAGCTTCACAGACAAGAAAAAATCAAGGAGTTCACCAAACCAGTATTACATGAAATGTTGAAGGGTATTCTTAAAGAAGAGGAAGAAGAAAAAAGAAGAGGAAGATGTGGAGGATGAGGGGAAGAAGAAGAATATTAACAATAAAATGCCAATAGATGCATATTATCTATAAATCAAAATAAATGAACAAGAAATCTAAGGAACAAAGTAAACTGGTAAATAAAATAGAATCAGTGGCATGCAAACATGGGACAGACTAACAAATCTCAGAGGGAAGAAGGGTGGGAGAGCAGGAAGAAATTAACCAAAGATCTTATATGCATACTAGAGGCCTGGCACACAAAACTGTGCATGGGTAGGGTCCCTAGGCCTAGCCTGCGATCAGGGCCATCTTCTGCCCTGCCGCTATCCACCCTGGTTCCCTGTTTGCCATCTGGCTATTGGAGCCTGTGGGCTGAGGTGGTGGTGGGATGGGGAAGGGACTGAGAAGTGGTCAATGAAACTCATAGTGACTGGTCTAACAGTCATTTGGCTCGTTATGCCTTTATGATTGCTGGGCTTTTGTTTTGTAGGATATGCATTACCGATGGACACAATCATTAAGATAATGAAAGCCTGGGGTTGGAGGAAACCAGGTGGATGAGAGCAATGGAGGGAAAAAAGAGGGACATCTGTAACACTCTTAAGAATAAAGATTAAAATAAACAAGTAAAAGAATGGGAAGAAAGTAAAAGCATATGCTTGGTGCCTTTTGAATGTCAGATATTCTAAACCAGTGGTTCTCAATCTTCCTAGTACTGCAACCCTTCAATAGAATTCCTCATGTTGTGGTGACCCCCAACCATAAAATTATTTTCATTGCTACTTCATAACTGTAATTTTGCTACTGTTATGAATTGTAATGTAAATATCTGATATGCAGGATGTATTTTCATTGTTACAACTTGAACATAATTAAAGCATAGTGATTAATCACAAAAACAATATGTAATTGTATATTGTGAAATATTTATTTCTAATTATAAATAAATGAAATTTTGTCTTGAATCATGGTGTAGCATGTATAACAGTCTTTATATGACAACTGTAAACCACATTGCTACATTTTGCTACACCGAGGAGTGGTATGTTGGTTCCTAAGACTATGGGAAATAGGTGTTTTCCAATAATCTTAGGCGACCCCTGTGAAAGGGTTGTTCGACCCCAAAGGGGTCACGACCCACAGGTTGAGAACCGCTGTTCTAAACTATCTCCTTTGGTTCAATGCTATTTATTTGAGTAGAATTATTTCTTAGGATTATAAAGTATACTCTATTAAGACCAGCAAAATGGTTGCAAACTCATTAACACCCAAATCACTGTCCCTATAAGGCAGTGGTTCTCAACCTTTCTAATGCCGTGACCCCACAATACAGTTCCTCATGTTGCGGTGACCCCAAACCAAAAAATAATCTTGGTGACTACTTCAAAACTGTAATTTTGCTACAGTTATGATTCGGAATGTAAATGCCTGATATGCATTATGTATTCTCGTTGCTACAAATCAAACATAATTTAAACATAGTGATTCATCACAAAAACAATATTTAATATGTTGAGAAATATTTATTACTAATTCCAATAAATAACATTTCACCATGGCATAGCATAGGTTTAAATATAACAACAGTAATATAACAGTAAACAACAGTGCAATATTTTACAACAGTATGCTGCCAAATTCAGTGAGATGGTTATGGTTGCTTCTTACTTACCAATTCAGAAATTCTTGGGGCAGTCTTTGCAAGGGCAAAGATCATTTTCCACAAAAAGTCTACTTCGGTATTTAGACTTCATTACCAGCAAGCTGGAAAACCCTGTTTCGCAAAGATATATTGTTGGAAAAGGAAGAAGAAGGCGCAGCACAGTCTCAGACAGAATGGGATATAACTGTAAACACTTAATCCAGAATTTTGTCAGTGGCATCGTAGAGAAATCTGTTCTCGCTGCATCATTGTTAATTAGGTCAATGAACTCTTCTTGCGCTGTCTCCGGAACATCTTCAACTTTCACTGTGAATGGACTTCTGGCAAGTGCAAATGGGGTGTCAGGTAGATTAGGAAAGTATGATGAAATTTTGTCTGCAAGCATGTGCAAATGTTCTTTCACAGAAGTTATCATCATAATTTTTTTGTCTGGCTCAATGTCATGTCCCTCAAAGAAGGCAGATAATGTAGGAAACATGTAAATTTTATTTTTATCCAATTTATTTTTCCAAAGCTGAAGTTTCATTTGGAATGATCTAATTTTTTTGGACAAATCGAGGCACGTTGCATTTGGTCCTTGCAGTGATAAATTTAAGTCATTCAAGATGACAAAGATGTCCACCAAGAAAGCTATTTTCTGCAGCTCAGTTTTATTGCTAAAAAGTGCTTCAAATTATGGTCTTGCTTTCTGATTAAAAAATGTTTTCAGTTCATCACAAAGCTCAAAGACACGTTTTAAAACTTTTCCTCTTGACAACCATCTGACTTCAGTGTGAAGTAATAGAGCATTGTTTGGTGCATCTAGCTTGTTGCACAGTTGCCAAAATAGCTGACTGTTTAAGGCGCTTGACTTAACAAAATTGACACATGTTATGATGCTTTTCATTACTTCTTGTAAATCTTGCAGCAGTATCTTAGTCGCTAATATTTGGCGATGTATCATACAGTGTGTTTCAATTGCTTTTGGCGATTCATTTTGTACCAAACATTGAAATCCTGAGTGACATCCAAGCATAGCAGGAGCACCATCTGTGCAAACACCGCAAACCTTTTCCCAGGAGATGTTATGTGCTTTTAGAAAAGAACCAACTGTGTCAAAAACATTATGTGCAGTTGTTGTTGTTTCAAGTGGTTTGCAAAAAAGAAACTCATCTTTAAAGTCGCCATCATTAATATACCTCGCATAAACCAATAACTGTGCACAGTTTGCCACGTCTGTAGACTCATCAAGCTGGATACTGAATATTGGTAGTGGTGCAGATTTAATTTCCTGGATCACCTGATCAAGAATATTGGCAGACATGTCCTCTATTCTTCTGTGGACAGTGTCGTTAGATAAGGAAATTGCATTCAATTTCTGAACATATTCATTTCCAATTATCACTCGAACTATGTCTTTTGCAGCTGGCAACAGTAAATCCTCAGGATTGGTGTGCGGTTTCATAGCTCTGGCGATTCTGAGTGCCACCAAATATGACGCTTCAACAGCTGCTACATTGTGTTTTGTTACTGGCCACCAGTGTCAAATCTAGATTTCTTGAGTCCATCAGCTTTGCTTCTAAAATAGTTGATATCCTTGCCAGCAAAGCTTGGATGCTTACTATCAAAATGGCTTTTTAGTTTGTTTGGCTTCATAGATTCAGCTGAGAGAACTTCACAACAAATAACACATTGTGGTTTCTCAATTCCTGCTGTAATTATTGAGGTAAAACCATATTGCAAGAAATCCTCAGTGTATTTTCTTTTCCTAATATTCTTGTTTACATGATCCATTGTCAAGACGGTTTGCTAAAGAAAAAATAAAAGATGGTCGCGTCTAAAGAGTTTGTTAAAGTTTCCTATTATTTACTATTCCCTGTGTTGTTTTCTATTGCACACCTGTTACTATGACCAGGGGGTTGTATTCACATGCTTAACTAATGGATCTGTTTTTTTCCAGATTAGTGGCAAGTTTTCTATATAGAACAGTGTGAACTATGTCATAGGATACACTGCAGTTTCTGCACAGCATGGAATCTTTCAGGGCTCTTTCACACTATGAAGTGGCAGTTTCTGCAGTGGGAGACCCGTCAATTCCGCAGAGGAGAGATCCCCTGTACAGCAGAAATGCAGTTCTGGCATATGTCTCTCACTCTTATTCAAGTCAATGGGAGGCCACAGCAGATTCTGCTCAAATATAGAGCATGTTGCTTAATTTTTTCCACGCTAGGAAAAAGCCTAGTGCGGAAAAATTAAGCAATATGCTCTATATTTGAGCGGAATCTGCCGCAGCCTCCCATTGACTTAAATTGGAGAGGAAGAAATGTGTCAGAAACTGTCATGTCTCCGCCTCTTATTGAAATTAATAGGAGGCTGCGGTGGATTGTGTGGTAACTCGAGATTCTCGGGAGCTCTCTTCCACACAATGGAATCAATAGGAGGTGGATTCAATGCTGGAAACTGCTGATTTCAGCAGTTTCCTCATTCAGAATATGGGAAAATAGTGGGAGATATGGGAGATAATTATACATTGGGGAACAGTGTGAACTACATCTTATAGTGGTCTCTTATAGTATAAGACCAATGTAGTTCACACTGTGTAAATGTATAGTGCTTTGTGTAAGTGTAAGCTGCCTTGTGTACTGTGTAATGATTACACACAAATCACCTTACACTTACACAGTATTGTGTGTATACTATTTTTACATTATTAACGTTTTTTACACCAGCAGGCTGTCTCGCAGGCTCTCTTGCCTCTCCGCCTCCTAGGCTTCTGTCCTCTGGCACTTGCTGCATCCGCCCACTGATGACGTCAGCAAGCACCAGACATACATAATGCATTGCTATGGACTGTGGAGTGTTCCCCCCGCTTCCCCCGCCTTTTAGGCCTCGGATGCAATCACGTCTGCACATGTGCACAGGCATTAAGTTTGGATCGTGCATCCATATCAGAGTGCGATCCAGCTGAAAAGCACTGCTGCAGACGGTAGTGAGACTTCTCAGCTGCTAAAGCCATCGGGAAATATGTATTTTCCGATGGCTTTAGGTGACCCCTGTGTTTTGGTTGTTCGACCCCCACTAGGGTCGCGACCCACAGGTTGAGAACCACTGCTATAAGGTATGGTAGCTTTTCCTTTCCTTTATATAGTGGTTCACAAACTTTTCTCCTATTAGAATCACCTGGGGTACTCTTAAAATTCTTTCTCATAGCAATTAAAATGTCTATGGGTAGAATTCCATATCAGCATAGTTTATAGATCAGGGGAGATTCCAGCATATAGCAATGATCTAGTAGGCTGTGAAAGGCTTCTACGTGATAATTAACATGGAGCAGCTTTATGATTCAGGAATTGGTGGTGGAAAGCTCTAGAGCAGTGGTTCTCAACCTGTGGGTCCCGACCCCTTTGGGGGTTGAACGACCATTTCACAGGGGTCGCCTAAGACCATCAGAAAACACCTATTTCCCATGGTCTTAGGAACCAATAGACCACTCCTCGGTGTAGGAAAGTGTAGCAATGTAGTTTACTGTTGTCATATGAAGACTGTTACCCATGCTACACCATGATTCAAGACAAAAATTTCATTTATTTATAATTAGAAATAAATATTTCACAATATATAATTACATATTGTTTTTGTGATTAATCACTATGCTTTAATTATGTTCAATTTGTAACAAAAGAAAATACATCCTGCATATCAGATGTTTACATTACAGTTCATAATAGTAGCAAGATTACAGTTATGAAGTAGCAATGAAAATAATTTTATGGTTGGGGGTCACCATATGTGAGCAACTGTTTTAAAGGGTCACGGCATTAGAAAGTTGAGAACCACTGCTCTAGAGGGATTGGAACTTAAGTGAGAAGAGAAGAAATGCTAAGACAGGGCTTTAGTGACAGGTGGTCCTGGAGAAATGAGGATGCTGTTGGTATTCATAGTCATTGTTAGTCTTAACTCATGAAAGAAAAAACGTTAATCTTTTTCTCCAAGTGTCAATATGTGATTGGTAATTAATGTTAAAATAATGTTATTGGTTGAATTGTGTGCCCCCAAATTTATATGTCAAAGCACTTATGCCCAGTACCTCAGAATGTGACTCAATAATAAGGACACAAGTTATCGGACGTAGAGTCCATCCTAAATCAGTATAACCTTATCTTAAATTATCTAATTGTATTTGCAATGACACTATTTCCAAATAAGGTTACATTTTGAGGTTCTGGGTGGGCATTAATATAGAGAATAACACTGTTCAAGTTACTATAACAGCCTCATAATTTAAAATGAGTTTAAAATTTTACCTTAGGTGAAAATCAGACCCTAAATTATTCTCATGCATATGTAATATAAATGTATTATTTTTAGATGGCCTAAAATTATCTTGTGTAAGAGTATAAAAATGATAATTAGTAAACAAGTATGGATCTGACATTGCCATACCTTAATTCAGATATGAGACAAAAATATATTTTAGATAGTTTTTCTCATATATAAACATGATTCTTTGCTGAGCCTGTACTCAGAAGCTATGCATCTGAAAACTTCCTTTTATTTGGGAATTGTCCTGCTAAATAAAAATATGTATTTTTTCTGTATTAGTTTTTTGGTGAAATTGTTTTTGGAGAGCACAGAGAAATTAAGTAAACCTAGGGAATGATCCTTTGTAGGCTTAGAAATTCCACCATGCTTAGATAAATGAAGCTGTTTTCCACTGATTTATGTTAAGCAATTAACAAAGTAATATATTTAAAGATAAAGGAGAGCATCAAACACTAATATAGTTTTTGAAAATTACTGAAATTAATAGCAAAGCTAATTTGTTATAAATTTCTTTTAATTAAATGTTGTTCAGAATATATTTTTCCTCAGTTAAATCTATTTCATGCCATTCTTGAATGTTTTCATCTTTACATACTCAGGAAAGTTTTCTAATATGGTCTTTATTTTCTGTATAGCATTATATTTATGAACTAGAGGCCCAGTGCATGAAAATTCATACACGGGGGGGAGGGGGGCAAAGAGGGTGTCCCTCAGCCCAGCCTGTGCCCTCTTGCAGTCCAAGAACCCTCAGGGGATGTCCACCTACCAGCTTAGGCCCGCTCCCCAGGTGAATGGGTCTAAGCTGGCAATCAGACATCCCTCTGGCAGCCTGGGAGCCCTCAAGGGATGTCTGACTAATGGCTTAGGCCTGGTCCTCTGTGCTGGCCAGCCATGAGCTGGCTTCTGGCTAAGTGGTGCTTCCCCTGTGGAAGCACCCTGACCACCAGGTGTCAGCTCCTCCATTGAGTGTCTGCCCCCCTGCTGGTCATTGCATATCATAGCAACCAGTCGTTTCTGGTTGTTCCACTGTTAGGGTCAATTTTCATATTACCCTTTTGTTGTATAGGATTACAGAGTAAGTAGACTATAGTGTTAGAATATTTTAATAAAACCTGTAGCTTTAAAACCAAAAAATTACTTCCAAATGCTATGTTGTTTACTTAGAATGTCAAACATTACTATTATATGGGTGATAAAACCTCATCATTATGAGACAAATCATAAAAAAAACCCCAGCAAACCTAGGTAGCATAATTTAGGACCTGTTTATGTGGGAAAATTATACATTTTATTAATTTATTGTAACTTGTATGAATATACTCATGATCAGAATATAAATACTTAACATTTTTTATTCAAATCTTTATTTCACTTCCTGGGATATCATGAAAACTGAAAAAATAAGGTGGCAGAGCTCCTGAAATCTATGATATGTAGCCATAGATGAACATTGCCTTTCTCTGTGGAATACTGAAGCTCAGTCAGTTGTGGCTTTATTGGGAAAGGAGGCAGGATGTGGAGGGGCTCAGATTAATTTGGAGCTTCCCCTGACTTACAATGAGTATAAACAACTTTGGGTGGTGTCATACCTACTAAGACTTCCAGGCCTGTCCCAGAATTGATCCAATCTCCCCAGTGACATTTCTCCTTTCTGGATAGGATCCAGAACTAGCATAACCTGACTGCAACTATTCTGAAAGAGAACAGAATACCTCTCTCTAGCTTATCTTCCCTCAAATTTCTCATTGCACCAGGCGTTCAGAGCTGAGAACTCCATGGCCCACTGTTTTTTGTGGAACACTCCCTTCAGACCCTATGCTGTTTAGTCAAAGCCAGAGAGTTGTAATATGTTTTGTTTATTTCCATTCAGATAGCTAACCCTTCCTTCCTGAATAATAGAGATTTAAGACTGAGATGGCAAGGTGATTGTGTATAGAGTCAAATGGGCACCTGGGACATTAGTGAAAATATTTCTGATTAAATATATCCACCATAAAATGCCTTTGGTTCTCACAGGTGCCAATAAATCTTTGTTTCTTAGCAGCAAATAAAATTCCTGCACAGGTTGCTAGGTTTGTCCTCAAGAGCTCTCTTCATCCTCCTACTACAAAAGGGGATAACTTTCTCCAAAAATTAGTCAGAGAATTGCTCATTAATGTAAGGGTGAAGAGCAGGTATAGAAACAATGGAAAAAAGTAGAGTTTGTTTTCTTTCCTAATTTCTGCTTCAGCATTTAAATATAAATTATAAAGATCCTAAGGCTTTTGTCCTGGAAGACTTATCATCTTAAGAAAAGGAAACTTTTCTTCCCCTCCCTGTTTAAACAAACAAACAAACAAACAAACAAAAACCCAGTTCTAAACTATTCTTCTGAGAAATTTTATATTGTCATTTTAATTTACAACTTAATATACAAATATTGAATGACTTTCTATGCCCTTGATTATTTTTTATTTTATTTTTTTACATTTTACACATCTTTATCTGTCTCTCTTTCTTGTCTTTACTCTGTGTGATTTGTTCAACTTTTTATTTTCACCATTTTGCTGATTTGTTTTTGCAATTTTTTGTGTTTTAAATTTTCATCAAATCTTTCTCATTCTCAGGTTCTTCTTATATGGATATTGTAAAATAGTAATCTTTAAAAGACTACATTTTCTTTCCTAAATTATCCATTTTTGAGTGTCTGTTGTTTCTGCTTGTTCATCTCTATTTTTTTCTTTTTATGCTGCCAATTTTCCTCAAGTAATTTCTAAAACGTTGTTTTGCCTTTATGCACCTGAATGAAGGAGTGTATGACAAGCTAGATAATTGTCACAGGTTTCTATGTCTGACTCAAGCTCTTCCCTGAAAGAAAGAAATGTCTGCCAGTTCTTGGTGAACAGGGAAGGTGTGGGAACCTGCAGATTTCACCTGTGGTGTAGCTATTGCCTGCCTGATTGATGCCTAACTTCTCCCCTGCCAGCCCTATTGCCCCCAACTGCCCTCCCCTGCTGGCCCAGAACTCCCTACTGCCCTCCCTGCCGGCCTGGTCACCCCTAACTGCCCTCCACTGATGGCCATCTTGTGGTGGCCATTTTTGACCAAATTGGGGCAGTCATCTTTGACCACATGGGGGAGGCCATCTTGTGTGAGGGTAAATTTGCATATTACCTCTTTATTATATAGGATATCCTGAGATACATCTATAATAATAAAAGCATAATATGCTAATTAGACTGGACATCCAGACTACCTTTCAGACTAAGCTGGGCTGTGAGGAAAGCCCAGATCCTGGGTGCCAAAGGGAAGCTGGTACCAGCAGCTGAAGGAAGGCAAGCCTACTCTTTCATGATTTTCTGATAAAGAGGGAATATGTTAATTGACCATCACAGCCTCACAAAGATGGCAACACCCACAGACAATAAGAGGGAATATGCTAATTGACTGCCATGCCCTCAAAGATGATGGTTTCCACAGCCACAGGACTTAAAGTGCCTAAAGAGAGGCTGGGGTGGAAAATAGTGTCGGGAGATGTAAAACAGCAGTAGCCAGGAGTCCTGCATTTGGTCTGTCATAAGCCCCCAAACCGAAATGGCCATTTTCCTGAAAGGAGCTGGCCTCTCCCAGCAGCTACTGGGCAGGTTAAGAAAAAAGTCTGCCCTAGGTGATAAACCCTCAGGAGCCCTGCCAGCCTACTCCTGCATTTTGACCTTTTCAGAGGAAACAAAAGCAGAGGACAAACCTACAGGTTCAAACACTGAGAAGCCATTAGTAATTAGATTGGGGGAGGGACTGTCCACCCAACTATCCTGGGCATCAGTTTAGTCTTGGACTTTCCCCACAAAAGATAATTAATAGAAACTACTGGTTCCAGACAATCCCATTGGATTGCATACAAGGATCTCTGCCCAGCCGAGGACAGAGTGATATTTTGTGCCACTTGCAGAGTAGCTGTGGGATAGGGAAACACGCCAGCCATATTCCCTGAAATCTGAACAGCACTCCCCCTTGTCTAAAGTCCTTTCAGAAACTGAATGTTGAGTGATTAAGATTGACAACTGTCTTGCAGGCAAAGGCAGGCTAAGGTGGAGCCCAGAGAACCAGGGGAAGTAAGCTAACCAAGCCCTGGGCCCACAATGCCTGTTTTAGAGGGCAGATTGGCCTCTCCTGCTTACAGCCAATTCTTCTGGAGACAAACACAAACTGTGGGTCACTGGGAGCTTCAAACAGGTTGCTGAAAGCCAAAGGAGGACAGTTTCTAACAGTGGACAGCATCTAAATATCTCATGGAAAACCCAGAATTGGCAGAGAGAATAGTCAGCCGAAGTCATCAAGAGAGTAGGATCTGAAAGGAGCTCCCATGGGGCACTAAACTCAGCTTAAAAGTACACTACCTTTTCTTCTTCTCTTTTTTATTTTACTGCCCCCTCCTTTTTAAATATATTTCATTGATTTTTTTATAGAGAGGAAGGGAGAGGGATAAAGAGCTAGAAACATCGATGAGAGAGAGACATTGATCAGCCACCTCCTGCATGCCCCCTATTGGGGATGTTTTCCCGGCAACCAAGGTACAGTGGTACCTCAAGATAGGAGTTTAATTCTTCGTTCCGTAACCTAGAGGCGTGGGAAACTATGAGACGCTCGAGTCTTGGTAAACTGGTGGGTAATGTGCAGCTGGCCAACCCACGTGATTACTCCTATCTCAAATGTTGCTCGTATTTCAAAGCAAAAATCGCTCGCTCAACAGCTCTTGTATCTCAAAAATCTCATAGGGCACTCGTATCTTGAGGGACCATTGTATATGCCCTTGACCAGAATCGAACCTGGGACCTTTCAGTCCACAGGCCGACGCTCTATCCACTGAGCCAAACTGGTTTCAGCTACTGTCCCTTTTTGTTTTTTATTTTTATCTTACCTTTTTAAATTTATCTTCTTTATCGATATGATTAATTAATTATTCTAGTCTCCATTGTTTCCTTCATATATCTAATTTTCCTCTTCCTTTTTTCTACGCAATCATTTTTTTTCTTTTACTCCTTCTCTTTTCCAATCTTATCTTTTTTCCTTTTCTTATTTTGAGTCTATCTCAGTGGTTCTTAACCTTTCTAATGCCTTGACCCTTTAATATAGTTCCCCAATCATAAAATTATTTTAATTACTATTTCATAACTGTAATTTTGCTACTGTTATGAATCATAATGTAAATATCTGTTTTCCAATGGTCTCGACCCACAGGTTGAGAATCGCTAGCAAGGTTCTCAGATATTTACAGTAAGGTTCATAACAGCAGCAAAATTACAGTTATAAAGTAGCAATGAAAATAATTTTATGGCTGAAACTGGTTTGGCTCATTGGATAGAGTGTCAGTCTGTGGACTGAAATGTCCCAGGTTCCATTACGGTCAAGGGCATGTACCTTGGTTGTGGGCACATCCCCAGTAGGGGGCGTGCAAGAGGCAGCTGATCGATGTCTCTCTCTCTCATTGATGTTTCTTGTAATTCTCTATCCCTCTTCCTTACTCTCTGAAAAAAAAATCAATAAAATGTATTTAAAAAAGGGAAAAAAAAAAGAAAATAATTTTATGATTGGAGGTCACCACAACATGAGGAACTGTATTAAAGGGTTGCGGCATTAGAAAGGCTGAGGACCACTGGACCTGGTTTCTCCTCCATTTATCTTTTATATTTTTTCTAAATTTTCTCTTTATCTTTTAAACAATTTTTCTTACCCTATTCATCTAATTCTTTATTCTTATTTTCTTTCTTTTATCTCTGCTCCCATATACCAAGTGTGCTGGATAATAATGTGGATTTTGTAATCAAACAAAACAGGATAGTTTCAAGAGAAACATTAAAAATGCTTTATTCAAAGTAATGTTCATCACTAGCTACACATTTCCTCATCTTTCAGGTAATTTATGGACACTGTCCAGTAGAACTTTTCTTGTTTTGAGGCAAACCATTCAGAGACCCAATTTTCTACTTTGTATGTTTTGAAGTGCTGCTCAGAAAGTATGTGTGCAATTGATCAGAACAAGTGGTAATCTGAAGGAGCAAGGTCTGGTAAATATGGGGGTGGAGGTGGGGGTTAATACTTCCCAAGCAAGATCTTTTAATGTGTCTTTAACTGGTTTTGAAGTGTGTGATTGTGCATCATTCTGAAGCAAAATTACTTTGCCGTGTCTTCTGGCACATTCTGGTTGTTTCATGATCAAAGCATGGTTTAAATTGATTATTTGTTGTTGGTAGCAATCAGTATTAATGGCTTCACCTCCTTTTAGAATTTCATAATACACCATATCTTCCTGATTCCACTAATTCCAAAGTATCGTCTTCTTTCTGAAGTGATTTGGCTTTGCAGTCGACCATATTGATGGTTGACCTGAATCAACCCATGATTTGTGCATTTGGGATTCTCAAAATAAATCAATTTTTTATCACGAGTCACAATATGATAGAAAAAAAGACTTTCTTTCATGCCATTGAAGCAACATTTTATCGATGACTTTTCAATTTTCTATTTGTCTTTCATTCAGTTGATGTGGCACCCATTTTTCTTCCTTTAAAATCTTTCCCATTGCTTGTAAAAGATCAGAAATTGTTTGCTGAGCAACATTTAATCTTTCTGCAAGTTGTTTTTGAGTTTGTCACACATCTTCATCCAATAATGCTTGTAATTGTTGGTCGTCAAACTTTTCGGTTGACCTGGACATTTTTGGTCTTTTACATTGAAAGCATCACTTTAAAAGCATTTAAACCATTGTGCACAAGTATCTTGAGATGGAGTATGTTCAACATAAACTTCCAAAGTATATGATAACTTTCAGCAGCACTTTTATTCAAAATAAAGTAATGAATTAAAACTTTCTGCAAATGCTCTTCTTTTTTGACATGAAATTTGACATTTTTTAGCCATAAAAATATCCATGATAACACCTTCAGAAATTTGACATATGAAGTTTTGAAGCTTATTGTCAAGGCAACAAAATAGCATACATATCAAATCATATATATCAACATATATGTAACTCCATCTATTGAAAAAAAATTCGCATTAATAACCAGTGCACCTGGTATTCATTTTCCTCCCTCATTTTTGTTTTTAGGTACTTTTTGTTTTGTTTTTTTCTTTAGTATGTATTTTTGTTGTTGTTGTTGTTTGGTTAGTTGTTTTGTTATTTTTCTCCTCATATTTATTCTTTCTTTTTGTTCTATCATTCTTGCTCATTTTTCTCTTTCCTAATTCTCTTTCCTCTGGAAGTTGCTCCTGTTATTGCTGTAGCAGATTATGTTTTTTTTTTGTTTCTTTGTTTTGTTTCACATTATGTTGTGTTGTATTTTGTCCTATTCTGTCACCATCCACAATAGCTAATTCAACGTGGTATGAGACAAGCCACATAGTCAGCCAGTCTGAGAGGAGAGTCCATGCATGAATGAGACAATAACATTCAAGACACAACTATAACAGGAGAAACCAAAGAATGCAAGCAAGCAATTTTTCTAGATCACCCAGTTCACATATTTAAGAAACTGCACCATTGGGTTCCACAAAATACCAACTATATAACACCACTCAAAAAAGTCTGGGAGGAAAAGCAGTTCAATCTGATACATAGAAACAAATACAAAATGGACAGCACAGAGGAAACAAAGAAACAACTCCCAAATGAAAAACAATGAGAATTTGTCAGGAAAGGAACTAAACGAAATGGAAGCCAGTGATATGTCAGATAAAGAATTCAGAGAAATAATAATAAGGGTGCTCAAACAATTCAGTGAGAACTACAAGCAACTTAATCAGAATTTTAAGGAAATTAATAAGAATATTAAGGGTCTTAATGAGAGCTACACCAAAATAAAAAGAGAGGTTGAAAGAATAAATAAGAATCAATTGAAAAGGAGGAACAAAATAGCTAAAAGAAAGAATACCCAGGAAAGATGTAATAGTACACTAGAAGAAGCTGAGGACCAAATCAGTCTATTCAAACAAGGTAGGAAAAAACACCAATTCAGAAAAGCAAATGGAAAATTAATTAAAAAATAGACAGAGAGTTTATAGGAGCTATGGTAAAACATGAAATGTAGCACCATTCCTATGATAGGCATACCAGAAGGAAAAGAATCTAAGCAAGGAATGGCTAACCTATTTGGCAAAATAATAGCAGAAATTTTCCCTAAACTGGTGATGGAAAAAGTCACTCAAGTTCCGAAAACATAGAAAGTCCCAGACAAGATTACAACACCCACCCCCCGCCCACCGCAACTAGGCATAATAATTAAAATGGTAAACATTAACAACAAAGAAAAAAAACTTATAGTCTGCAAGAGAGAGAATGAAAATTACTTACAAGAGAGCTCCAATTAGACTGTCAGCTGATTTCCTAATAGTAAATTTTAAGGTCAGACAAGAGTGGCATGAAATAAACAAAGTAATAAAAAACAAAGTACTGAACCCAAGACTACTCTATCCAGCAAGGCTATCATTCAAAATTAAAGATGAAGTAAATAGCTTCACAGACAAAAAAGAAAAAAAGGCTAAAAGATTTTATTACCACCAAAGCAGCAGTTCAAGAAATGATAAAGGAACTGTTGTAAGAGAAAGAAATAGAGAAAAAGAGAAGAACAAAGATATAACAAGTAAGAATTACAGTAGTAACCTTACATGTAAATGGCATAAATACTTTGACCAAAAGGCAATGAGTAGCCAAATATGACCCATATGTATGCTGTCTACAAGAAATACACCTCGCAACAAAAGACTTACACAGAATGAAAGTGAAGAGATAGAAAAAACATTTTTCAATAAAATGGAAATGAAAATAAAGCTGACAAATAGACTTCAAAGTGAAGACCATAACAAGAGACAATGAAGCCTACTTTGTAATATTAAAGAGATCAATACAATGAGAGGATATAACACTGGTAAACATATATGCACCCAATATAGAACCATCCAAATATATAAATATACACATATACCTGAGTGGCCAGACTATTATGATCTCTGAATGCATAATAATCTGTCCACTCAGTGTGTGTGTGTGTGTGTGTGTGTGTGTGTGTGTGTATGAGGCCTGGTGCATGAATTTGTGCATGGGTGGAATTTGGCCAGCCTGGCCAGGGGTAGAAGATATGGGCAGTTGGCCGGCCTGCTTGCTGATCAAACTCTTGGTCAAGGAGACAATTTACAAATTACCCTTTTATTATATAGGATATACACTGAGTAGCCAGATTATTATGCATTCAGAGATCATAATAATCTGGCCACTCAAGTATATGTGTATATTTAGATATATATCCTATCTAATAAAAGAGTAATATACAAATTGACAGTACCTCCACTACACCCACAAGCCACACCCACTAGCCACACTCACCAGTCCATCAGGAGCAAATATGCAAATTAACCCAACCAAGATGGCTATGGCCATATAGAGAGCAGGATGGAGGCTTGGGTTGCCCTGGAGATAGAGGAAGCCAAGCTTTCCATACACCCTAGCCATCCCAGGCCTCCGCTTAAGGCTACAAAGTTTCAAATATAGAAGATAAATAAATTCCAATGGAAATGGCTGCTGCCACAGAGGGAGCAGAAGGCTTAGCTCTGCTCCAGGCTACAAAGTTTCAATTGTAGAAGATAAATAAATCCCAGATAGCAGGGTTGCGGGATGGTGGTGGTGGTGGTGTGTGGCTGGCCTCAAATCACCACAGGCCCCTCACCCAGGCCTCCCCATGCCCCAAAGGAATCCCCACCCTGATCTGGGACACCCTTCAGGGCAAACCAGCTGCCCCCATCTGTGCACCAGGTCTCTATCCTGTCTAATAAAAGAGTAATATTCAGATTGACCATCATCTAACATACAAAATGAATGCCCCCATGTTGACACAAGATGGCCACCACAAGATGGCTAACAGGGGAGGGCAGTAGGTAGGGACCAGGCCTGCAAGGAAAGGCAGTTGGGGATGATCAAGCCTACAGGGTGGGCAGTTAGGTGTGACCAGGCTGGCAGAAGAGTGAAGTTGGGGATGGCTGGGCCTGCAGGGAAGGGCAGGTGGGAGGACCCATGCCTGCAGGGGAGAGCAGTTAGGGGCAAACAAGCTGGCAGGAGAACAGTTAGGCCTCAATCAGGCTGGCAGGGGAGTATTGAGGGGGTGATCAAGCTGGCAAGCAGAAGTGGTTAGGGGCAATCAGGAAGGCAGGCAAGTGAGCAGTTGAGAGCCAGCAGTCCTGGATTGTGAGAGGGATGTCTGATTGCCCATTTAGACCCCATCCCGGTGGGACATACCTTGAGGGGTCCCAGATTGAAGAGGGTGCAGATTGGGCTGAAGGACACCCCCCCTCAATTGCATGAATTTTGTGTTCTAGGCCTCTAATATGTGTATATATACATACATACATACATACATACATGCATACATACACACTTCTACAGGATTTCAAGGGGAAGATGGACAGCAATACAATCATAGTATTAGACTTCAACACCCCACTAATATCACTGTATAGATCTTCTAGACCAGTGGTTGGCAAATTGTGGCTCACTAGCCACATGTGGCTTTTGAGCCGCAGTTTGTTGCTCTTTTGACTAATGAGTTTGCCAACCACTGTTCTAGACAAAAAATAAACAAGGAAATAGTGATCTTATAAGCTACATGAGATCAGATAGAACTAATTAATATACACAGAGCATTTCACCCAAAGCTACAGAATATCCATTTTTCTCAAGTGCACATGGGACATTTTTAATGATAGATCATATGTAAGGACACAAACTATGTCTCTACAAGTTCAAGAAGATTGAAATCATATCAATTATTTTCTCAGATCATAATGGCCTGAAATTAGAAATCAATTGCTATAAAGATACTCAGACATTCAAACACCTGGAGGCTAAAAAGCATGTTATTAAACAATTAATGTATTACCAAAGAGATCAAGAAAGAAAGAAAAAAACTTCTTGGAAACAAATGAAAATGAACACATAACAATATAAAATTTATGGGACATAGTGAAGGAAGTACTGAGAGGAAAGTTCATAACATTATAGGCCTACCTCAAAAAACAAGAAAAACTTTTAACAAACAACCTAACCATATAACTTAAAGAATTAGAAAGAAAAAGACAAGAAAAGCCTAAAGTAAGAAGAAGGAAGGAAATATAAAAATCAGAGTAGAAATAAGTGACATAGAGACAAAAAAAATTCAACAAATTCAAGAGTGGTTCTTTGAAAAGATAAACAATACAGTGGTACCTCGAGATATGAGTTTAATTTGTCCTGTAACCTTGAGGCATGGGAAACTATGAGATGCTCAAGTCGAGGTAAACTAGTGGGTGGTGTGCTGTTGCTCGTATTTCAAAGCAAAAATCACTTGCTCCATGGCTCGTATCTCAAAAATCTCGTATGTTAGGGCACTCGTATCTCGAGGTACCACTGTATTGATGAATCTTTAACCAGGCTCATCAAGGAATGAAGAAGAGATAGGTCACATGTTAGGACACAAGCTAAGTCTCTCCAAATTCAAGAAGATGGGAATCATATCAAGCATCTTCTCAGATCACAATGACATACAATTAGAAATCAACTACAATAAAAACAATTAAAAAAATCAAACAAATGGAAACAAATGGAGGCTAAAGCACACTATTAAAAAATGATCAGGTCACCAAAGAGATTAAAGAAGAAATACAAAAATTCTGCAAACAAATGAAAATAGACAATCCAAAATCTATGGGACTCAGTGAAAACAATCCTTAGAGGGAAGTTCATAGAAACACCAGCCTACCTCAAAAAATAAGAAAAACTTGTACTAAGTTATATAACCCTACAACTTAAATAATTAGAAAGAAAGCAATAAGAAAAGTCCAGAGTAAGTAGGAGGAATGAAATAATATATATCAGAATTGAAATAAATGATGTAGAGATCAAAACAACCATACAGGAGATCAATAAAACCAAGAATTGGTTCTTTGAAAGGATAATCAAGATTGATGAACCTCTAGACCAGTGGTTCTCAACCTTTCTAATGCCACGGCCCTTTAATACAGTTCCTCATGTTGTGGTGACCCCCAGTCATAAAATTATTTTTGTTGCTACTTCATAACTGTAATTTTGCTATGTTAATGAATTGTAATGTAAATATCTGTGTTTTCCAAAGGTCTTAGGCGACTCTGCTAGCGGTCACAAACCACAGAGAACCGCTGCTCTAGACAGATTCACCAAGAAACAAAGAGAGAGGACCCAAATAAATGAAAAGAGAAACAAAAGAGGTGAAATAATAACTGATCCCACAGAAATACAAAAGATCATAAAAAATACTTTGATACTTTGAACAACTCTATTCTAATAAATTAGACAACTTTGACGAAATGGACATATTCCTAGAAAAATACAATATTCTAAAACTTAATTAGAAATAATTAGAAAACTTAAAAAGGCTGATAACTACTGATAAAATTGAGGCAGTAATAAAAGAACAAAAACAAGCAAACAACAACAACAAAAACAATAAAATCTGCCAGCAAACAAAAGCCCTGGTACAGACAGCTTCATAGGGGAGTTTTACCAAACATTCAAAGAAGAACTAGAACCCATCTTCTTCAAATTATTTCAAAAAATTCAAAAGGAAGAAACTCTTCTAAGCTCTTTCTACGAGGCGAGCATTATCATAATGCCAAAACCAGATAAAGACATTAAAAGGAAGAGAATTACAAGCCAATATCTCTGATGAACATAGTTGCTAAATTCCTCAACAAAATTTTAGCAAATCGGATGCAGCAATACATTAAAATACATGACCAAGTGGGATTTATTCTGGGGCTGCAAGGCTGGTACAATATCTACAAATCAATAAATGTGATGCAGCACATTAACAGATTGCAAGACAAAGATCACATGATGATATCAATTGATGAAGAAATATCATTCGACAAGATTCAATACCTTTTCAGCAAAATGGAAACAGAGGGATCAGACCTCAACATAATAAAGTCATCCTAAATAATAAAAGCCTAATATGCTAAGTCTCCAGTTGATTGGTCAGCCATACAACTAATCAAAGCCCAAAATGCTAATGATATGCTATGGCCACTCAACTGCTCGCTATGTTGTGCTCTGACCACCAAGGGGCAGATGCTCCCATTGGTAGGTTAGCTTGCTGCTGGAGTCTGACTGATCAGAACTGAATAAGATAGGCTAGACACTCACTCTCTGGAGCCCTCCTATGGACCCTTCCAGGCTGGCCAACCTCCCACGTTCCTTCCTGGCCCCGATCATGCACTGGTGGGGTCCCTCATCCTGGCCTGCAATCTCTGACAATCCAGGACCTCTTGGAGGACATTGGAGAGCTGGTTTTGGCCTGATCCCACAGGGCACGCTGAGGGACTCCACTGGTCCATGGATTCATGCACTGGGACTCTAGTATATTATAAACCTACAGCCAACATCATTCTCAATGGGTGAAAATTAAACCATTTCCCTTAAGAAGAAGTACAAGTCAGGGATTATTGCTTTCACCATTATTCAATACTAGAGGCCAGATGCACAATAGTCATGCAAGGGGCTTGGCCACTTTTACTGTGGCAGCTGCCTCAGCCCCTGCCGCCTCAGTGGCCATCTCTACCTTGGCCCCCACTGTTGCAGCTTCATCCTGAAGGTCATCCAGAAGGATGTCTGGTCTAATTAATATAATACACTTTTATTATTATAGACTAGAGGTCCAGTGCACAAAATTCATGCACTGGGAGGGTTGTCTCTCATCCCAGCTTGCACCCTCTCCAATCTGAGACCATTGGGGGATGTCAGATAGCTAGTTTAAGCCTGATTCCTTAGAAACTGCTGGCTCCTAACAGCTCGCCTGCCTGCCTGCCTGATTGCCCCTAACCATTACTGCCTGCCTGCCTGCTAGCCTGATCATCTCCTAAATTCTCCCTTGCCGGTCTGATTAACACCTAACTGCTCCCCTGCCTGCCTCATCACCCCCAACTGTCCTCCCCTGCCAGCCTGATCTCAGCCCCAATTGCCCTCCTTTGCCAGCCTGATCTTGCCCCTAACTGCCCTTTCCTACTGACCTGATGGCCCCCAAATGCATTCCTCTGCTAGCCTGACCTCACCCCCAACTGTGCTTCCTTGCTGGCCTGATTGCCCCTAACTGTCTCTGCCTGCCTGATCACCCTTAACTTCCCTCCCCTGCAGGCTTGATCTTGTCCCCAACTGCCCTCCCTGCCAGCCTGATCTCTACCCCAACGGCCTCCTCCGCTGGCCTGATCTGGTTCTTATTGGTCAGCTTCTATGCCACTCAGAATCAAAAGCTTCACTTCCTAGGCAGCCATTGACTCCTCACACTTCACCTAGATTTGGTTCTAATTGGTCAGTTTCTATGCCATTCAGCATCTCTAGGCCTATCAATGGGGCCTGATCAGAAAGGCAGGGCTGACCAGCAGCCCCAGTGGAAGCCTGAAGAGAAATGGTGCAACTGCTAGCCAAGCCCAGAGAGAAAGAGAGAGACCATTGCTGATCAAAAGCTGCCACAGAAGCTATAGATCAGACTTTGTTTCTCTCTTCAAGCCTCTCTCTGGTCCTGATTCACAGCCCCCTCAGCAGTCAGTGCTGACTCAACACTGACTGCAGGACTGGCTTCAGGTTGGTTGAGCCTCCAGTTGTGATGGATCCAGGGTTTTTATTATATAGGATACTATTATAAGTGCTAACCATGGCAATAAGACAAAAAATAAAAATAAAAGTCATTGAAACTGGAAAGGAAAAATAAAATTGTCATTATTTGCAGATGATATGATATTGTACATAAAAAAATCCTAAAAACTTCATTAAAAAACTACTAGATTTAATAAATGAATTTGACAACCTAGCAGGATACAAAATAAACACCCAAATATCAATGGTATTTTTATAAACCAATAATGAACTCTCAAAAAAAGAAAGAAAAAAACAATCCCATTTACCATTGCAACAACAACAAAAAATTAAGATATTTAATAATAAACCTAACCAAGCAGGTAAAAAAACCTGTACTCAGAAAACCACAGGACTTTGAAAAAGAGATGGAAGAAAATATACACAAGTGGAAGAATGTACTGTGTTCATGGATTGGTAGAATCAACATCATTAAAATGTCTACTATACTACCAATGCAATCTATAGAGTCAATGCAATTCATATTAAAATTCCAATGGCATATTTCATAAATCTAGAACAAGCACTCCAAATAGTTATATGGAACAAAAAAAAAAGATATTGAATAGTCACAGTAATCTTGAGAAAGAAAAATAAAGTTGGAGAATCACAAAACTAGATATTAAGTTATACTGCAAAGCTACTATGCTCAAAATACCTAAATAGCTGAATAGATTAATGGAACAGAACAGAGAACCCAGAAATTGATCCATGCTAATATATTCAATTAATATTTTTAAAGGAAGAGCTTTTTTTAAAATATATATATTATTGATTTTTTACAGAGAGGAAGGGAGATAGTTAGAAACATCAATGAGAGAGAATCATTGATCAGCTGCCTCCTGCACACCCTTTACTGGGGATGTGCCCGCAACCAAGGTACATGCCCTTGACAGGAATCAAACCTGGGATCTTTCAGTCCACAGTTCGATGCTCTATTCATTGAGCCAAACAGGTTTTGGCTGTTCAATTAGTATTTGACAAGAGCATAAAATGGAGGAAAGGTAGTGTCTTCAATAAATGGGGTTGGGAAAATTGGACAGGTACACACACAACAAAATGAAACTAGATCACCAAATTATACCACACACAATAATAAACTCAAAATGGATAAAAAATCTAAATGAAAGTCGTGAAACCATAAATACCTTAGAAGAAAATAATCTTTAGTCAGCAAAATCTCAGATATCCCTAGTAGCATATGTTTACTGATACAGAAACTAAGGAGAAAGTAGACAAATGGGACTACATCAATATAAAAAGCTTCTGCACAGAAAAAAAAATCAACAAAATAAAAAGGAAGCTTATATTGGTAATGATACATATGATAAAGGGTTAATTTCTAAAATATATAAGAAACTCATACAACTTAACAAAAGGAAGTTAATTCAATTTAAAAATGGGCAAAAACACCTAAATAGACACTTTTCCAAAGGGCACATACAGAAGGACAAGAGACATGAAAAAATGGTCAAAGTCACTGATCATCAGAGAGATGCAAATTATAAGGACAATGAGGTATCAGTTCACACCTGTCAGAATGTCTACCATCAATAAATCAACAAATAGCTGCTGGCAAGAATGATGGTAAAAGGGAACCTTAGTGCACTGTTGGTGGGAATGCATATTTGTACAACCACTGTCGAAAACATATAGAGTTTCCTCAAAATTTTTTTTTAAAAAATGGAACTCCCATTTAACCCAGTGATTTAACTTCTAGGAATATATCCTAAGAAACCCAAAACACCAATCAGAAAGAATATATTCACACCTAGGTTCATAGCAGGCCAATTTGCAAGAGCTAATATTTGGAAACAGCCCATGTGCCCATCAGCAGATAAAGGGATAAAAAAGCAGTGGTACATTTACACAACAGAATACTACATGGCAGAAAAAAAAGGAATCTTGTCATTTGCCACAACATGGATAGATCTGGAGAGTATTGTGCTAAGTGAAATAAGTCAGTCAGAGAAAGGTAAGTATTATATGGTCACATATGTGGAATATAATGAACATAATAAACTGATGAACAAAATAGATCCAGAGACTTAGAACCCTGAATAGACTGATGAATTTCAGAGTGAAGCTGGAGCGGTGTGGGAGAAGAGAAAGTAACTTTGGAACCTGTATGCATGTATACATAGCCCATGGACACTGACAATAGAATGCTGAAGGTTTGGAAGGTGCAGGTGTGGAGAGGAAGGTGTCAATGGGGAAAAAAAAACACAACCACAAAGCAGACATCTGCAATACTTTCACCAACAAAGATAAACTTTTAAAAAAAGGAATAATCTGTGAGTTAGAAAGAGAATGGTATAGCCTCATCAATACAGAGAACAGACTGAAGATTGCCAGAGAAGAGGGCCTGTTGGGTGACGAAAGTGAAAGGATTGAATATTACAAACCAGTAGTTGCAAAATAGTCATAGGCATGTAAAGTACAGCATAGAGACATAGTCAATAATATTGTAATAACTACAGTGGTACCTCAAGATACGAGTGTCCTAACATACGAGATTTTTGAGATACGAGCCGCGAACGAGCGATTTTTGCTTTGAAATACGAGCAACAGTTGAGATATGAGTAATTGCGCAGATCGGCCACTGCACACCACCCACCAGTTTAAGGCGACTCGAGCGTCTCATAGTTTCCCACGCCTCAAGGTTACAGAACAAATTAAACTCGTATCTCGAGGTACCACTGTATGTTTATTGTCAGGTGGGTACTGAAAATATCAGGGGGAACACTTTGTCTAACAATTATGGTATAAACCTGAAACTAATACAGAATAATACTGAACATAACTGTAATTGAAAAATAAAAACATACACAAAAGGAATATAAGAAAATGGGTGGTAGATTATTATATTAGAGGTTGTCTTTCTAATCCCAACCTGAAAAGCAGCAGTTGTGCTAGAAGTAGGCTTAGAGGTGAATGTGGGCAAGGTAGGACATTGTTGGTAGTCTGTCATTAAATCTCCAGTTTATTTTTATTGATTTCTGTTCCTTCTCCCAATTCTGTTCTCCTTATTTGCCCACTTTGCGAAACTCTGCTGTGAAACATTGCTTTTGCTTTCTCTACCCTTGTCTCTTTACAGTTCTCTGTATTCTGAATTATCTGTCATTATTACTTACTCTTTCTAGACACTAATTTTTGTTCTGTTTCTATCTCCAGGCCACCCCCCCGCCACTTCAACCCTAGTGTGTTTATAAAATTATTATCATCTGGACATTTTCAGTGTCATTTAGTGTGTGTGAGGAAGAGAGCAAAGGCACTCATGAGGCTTGATCCCCTCCTCAAGGCAGACCACTGTATTTCAGAGAGTCCAAAATGACATGGGCAGAGCCTGAAACTAAGATGTCAACAGATATGCATAACCAAAGAGCCAAAAAGACTCTCCCACTACCCACTATTCTTAATTTGTAAGCACTATTAATGTTAAAATTATGTTCACCAATGGGTTTCTTTAAGTTGAGGTAAAATTTCTGCTCTGAGAGTAGGCTACTTAATATAAGGAGTACCTATATCTTATTCAAATAAAAAAATTAGTTATTCTACTGCCAAGAGTAGTACATTTGTGATCATTGAGATGATATTTAGATAAGTTTACACCTCTTAAATTTAGAAGTATGCTTTAACCTAAAATTTTACCTACCAATTAAAGAATCACCACAAGTAATTAGAGATAAAGGATTGATGACTTCAAAATTGGAGTGGGCAGGTTCAGTTCTGATGTAGTAAAAGAGAAGTAGGAATCATGCCATTTTTACTTCTCCCATCAGGTTGCCTGAAGAAAGAAAGGATATCCATTTTTAAAGTAAAATGTATGGCTCTGTTTAATCACCACAAAAGTGTTTATTTTGTGTGGATACAGCCTGATTCATTTCATTTGAACAACTGTTTAATCATACTATAAGAATAGAGCCTTGGCAGGTTAAATGGTAAGTGGAAGGAGTGGGAGGTGAGCAATTAAATCAAGTATGACTTGATCAGCAGAACCTCATGGAGAGTATAGGTAACTTATAGGATAATTTTAAGATGGAGAAAGTTAAGGACAAAATCTCTTTTCCTGTGACTGCATTCTCAAAGATAATTTGAAAAAGGTGACAAGGTTAAAAAATTATGGAGGTAAAAATGTCTAACCTTTACTCCAATGTCTAATTATAAGAAGATATTGCAATATAAAATATTCCAGAATGCAAAACCACACTAAGGAATAAAATTCAGAGAAAACTATTCCAATTTGGAACCAGATACTAATAAGATTACAGAAAAAAATGCAACCCAGTTGTTGGAACCTTGTTAAAACAAAGGAGGTTAAAATAAATAAGAAATGGTAACTTTGAGCCACAGCATGAGTCAAATGAAAGGGGGCCCATCTAGATACAAAGGGTTAAAGATAAAAATCTTGTTTTTAATGAACAGCATCACAGTTGAGTCTGGGAAACCCAACAAAGCAGGAAATACAGACTGTGAGGCTAATGGAACATGTTTGAAACCATAGTTTTGGATTCATGATGGCCCTAGAACATCACTTGGACACTGAAATAAGTCTTTCTATATGAGATACAATGACTATATAGGTGGATTAAATAGAGCAATGAAACTTGAAAGCAAGGTATCCAGAGTGCTTGAAGCAGTTTATAGTTGCAAAGAAAAAGCCAACAGTTAAACAAGGTTGCTTCTGTTTTTGACACATAATGGGAATATATTCTAACTAAAAATTGTTGGCTACTCTACAAGGTCCATGTTTGCTAATTAACAGGAAAGAAATAGAGTCTAGGAGGTGAATTTGAGAAGTTTAGTATATACTTGGTTGCATGTCAATTCAACCTGATGAGCCATAGATGTGATTGCGCTATGTCATGACCAGGTTGTAAGTACCTGGCAGGGGCCAGAGAACAGTAATGAGATAAGACCAGAGCACCATGGGAAGACTCTACTGGGCCTTGTGGGCTACACTGTTCTACAAAACAAAACAACCAATAGATGGAAGAATACTTTTACAGTGTAGACATATTTAATCACCATGCTGTGCTCTTTAAGTAGCTTACAATGTTATTTGTTAATTATATCTAAATAGAGCTTGGAAAAACCCCCACAAGGCAATCACCAATTATTAAGTTTCTCAGGATTTGGGATACGCTAAAATGCTTTGTATAGGTCTGGAAGACTACAGACCCCATCTGGTCCAATGCTGAGGCCATATTCGTTTTGCGAACAGCCCTGATAGTGACCATTCTCTTCTCATCCTGAAGAAGAGAATTGTTCACCAAGAGGAGGACTTCCAAGTCACTGTTAGTTCTTAAGCAGATTCATTTGTTTGAGCAGGTCCAACCTGAACCTGCTTCCGAGTTCACCCTCTGACTACATCACATATAACCATGCTCTTAGACACACCTTTTTCTAATAAAAGGCTTAGGAGAAAGGAGTATAGCTGGATCCTCATACCAATACTTCTTTTTGTTGTATCAAAACCTAATAAAGCAAAATTTCAATATTACTCTTTAGATAGGGATTATGGTGGTCTATAATCCCTATAAGTGTATCATCGCTCAAGTGCAGAAATTCTGCTACAGATGCAAGATTTTCTGGGACATTTTCAAGAGCAGCTTGACTAGACATGGGTTGCCATGAGATGGTGGCCAGGCTAAGGGATACATTGACCATACTTAATTGAACAGTCATTGGGTTTATAAAAATAACTACACTGGTTAGTCTGAATGTGAATGTGTTTGAAATCTATACCTAGCCTATTTTGCGTTAGTATGAATATCTAATATCTGTTATCTATCTGTTCTAATTGAAACATCAATACATATCAGGCTGAAATTTGATAAAAAGTATTTACTTGGGCAGTGCTGACCTAAGAGTCACATCTTCTCACTGCTTCTACTGGGAAGGGAAGTGGAGTTAATGCTTTCAGGACAAGAATAGTATCAACTCGATTATCACATCTCACACATTGATTCTTCAGAGCTTTGAACAAAGAACAGAATATTAGTCCCTTCACTACCCAAGGAGGATGTTAACCTCCACCCCTGCAAGAGTGAGGACACTACTGAAGTCACCTTCCCCTGCTGGATGGGCCAGCTGCCAACTGTGAACGGGAACATGGTTAGAGTAAACGATTCTTTGTCAGGAATGTGGAAATTGTGACATTAGGGACTAGCCTGGCCTAGAGAATAAAGCTTCAATGAAATTTGCAAGTCCATTTTGGTTTATATACCTGTTGGAGCCGAGACATTAAATACAGAAGGCTTTTTTAATCTAGGTATTTTAAACACTACTTGATACCATGGAGTAGTGTCACTCAACAGAGAGTACTTCAAGGGCAGAGCTATCTCTGAACCAGAATAAGACCACAGGAAGGCCGATTCATCCCAGAACATTTGGGACAGGGTTATTTTCTTTTGTTTCAACATTCACTTTTGACAGAACTGGCTTTTCTCTTTCCTCTGCTGGAGAGCTAATAACTTCCTCCATGCTTGCCTTACTCCAGTCTCCCCCCCACCCCACCCCCCACCCCTGCCCCATACAGGCAAGTGCAGCTAGCTCGATATGCAGGAATATTGTGTGCTTTATTTACATTTATTTTTTGTTAATTACTTGCTGTCAAGATAGAGAGAGACAGAGACACCCTCAGTAATCAAAAACAGAAACAGGTCAGGAAGGTTAGCTTGAGAAAAAACATGGAAGAAATAACCATGGAGCACAGCCTATAATTCAGTATTAGAACAAGTTAATGGTGATATAAAAATAAGATTATAACCAAACTCTCTCCTGTTTCAGGGTGTGCTATTTGTTCCTGAGATTTCTAAAGATGCATTCAATTCCTGCACCTATCTGAGAGTTCTAAAACAGTGGCTGATATTGAAAATAAATAATCCAATTCAGTTTGGCCATATTAACTGTGAAATCTACTTTACTAGTGGGATAGAATTTACTTTAGGCCATGCAGGTCAATAGTCTTAGAGAGAGAATTCCAAAGATGAAGGCCCATCATTGAAAATGCTCAGCCTTCAGACTTGTATAGTTCTAAATCAGAGAGCTCAGCATCTCTAAGCTCTCCAGCTGCTGTGAGGGCAAACCCAGGAAAGAAGTGGTCATTGGCTATAGCCTAACTCTCCTCTCTGCTGCCTCTCCTCAACCCCTGAAACAGGATGCTGTTGAGGTCTGCTACCTTGATTCCCCTGGAATGCAAAGAGGCAACTCATGAGCTATGGAATCCTGGAGGGAACAAAGGCAAGTGTGAACGTGTGTGAACTCATATTTTGGCATGATGAAAAGTAGGTAATCTTCAAAAGGTCCGCTGTGTGGCAGAAGGACTCGTTACTGAGAGCAGAGCTTAACTGCCCACACAAAGGCAAGTGGGGCGGAATGGGCTCAGTGAGGTTAGATACAGACAATATGGAACAAGAGATTGTATCTTAAAATCTGCAGTTAAAGTTATAGGTAAGAGCAAATAATATATCTTTTCCTGTTTGCTGTCCAAAGGTAGATTTTGGAAATTCTGGTTGAATAACACTTTTTATCTCTATCAGTCAAAATGAAAATGAGTCTGTGGTAAGCAGAATAATGGGCCCCCAAATATGTCTACATCCTAATACCAAGAACCTGTGGATAGATTTGGTTACATGGCAAAAGGAAATTAAGGGATGCAAATAAAATTAAGGTTGACAATTAACTATACCTAAAATAGAAAGATTATCCTGGATCACTGTCATGGGCACAATGTGATCACAAGGGTCCTTATAAGTAAAGAAGGAGGCAGAAGAAGAGGGACTTGACCTATTGTTCTAGCTTTGAAGATGGAGGGAGAAGACCAGGAGCCAAAGACTGTGGGGAGCCTCTAAAAGCTGATATAGGCTAACAACTGGCCTCTCCTCTCATGCCCCCAGGAGAGAAGACCACCCTGTGGACACCTTGATTTTATTTCACTGAAACCTGTGATGACCAAATCTAAATAATACATTCGTATTGTTTTAAGCCACTGAGTTGGTGATAATTTATTAGAGCAACAATAGGAAACTAATACAGAGTTCAACAGTCAGCTTGACATGTAAATGTGTAAGTTTTGCATTAAGGTTTGTCTATGGTAAAGATTGGCAGAAAATCAACATTTAGGGAAAATAAACTAAATTTGTTGCCTTAGTGTAAGGCATGATACTCTTTTTTCTTGGTTGACTAGCTAGCATCCTCATTTCATCACCTGTGCTATATGTGGTAGTCTGCTGGAAGGTGCACTACATTTAGCACTTATTATCCCAGGGAAACTAATTTCCAATACATAGTTGAAACCAACTCTAAAGGATGATGTGTTAAGCAATCAGCCATATAGTAAAAGGCAATTTGACCAAAGAATGGTACCGGTCAGTTTGTGGTTTCTGAATACTTGAAGTCCAGCTGTTGCAAAATATTTCTTTCTGTGCTCCCAGGGGAAAAAATATGGTACTGTTTTACAGGGGAAAAATATGGTACTGATATTCAGGATGAGACTAAGGAATGGATAGTACTTGTGTCACATGCAAAGTCATTCAAAACATCAGTAGTATAATTAGAAAATAAATTCAGGACATGGAAAGTTTGGTTTCTATCACATTCACCTGAGATTTGAAAACTAAATTAACTTCAGGTGGAGAAAAGAGAATGAGGACAGTTACCTGAAACTAAATACACAGTATGAACTTGCTTTTTAAAAAATATGATAGATTTCAGAGAGGAAGGGAGAGAGAGAGAGAGAGGTAGAAACATCAGTAATTGAAAGAGAATCATTGACCAGCTGCCTCCTGCATGCCTCCTACTAGGGAACAAGGCCACAATCCAGGCATGTGCCCTGACTAGGAATTGAACTATGACCTGCTGGTTCATAGGTTGAAGCTCAACCACTGAAACACAACAACTGAGCAACCTGCTTTTCTTTTAAATTGATTGACTATTTATGTGACATATACATGAAAAAAGTTAGGATTTGACATTATGTTTTAAATAATATGCTGCTCATAGAACTTAGAACATAACCATTAATTATCATATATATATATATATATATATATATATAATAATTAATGTATACACGTATT